>NAJQ01000001.1:197201-232954 GCA_005059865.1 Friedmanniomyces simplex
CGTCGTCGTAGTCGGCAGCTGTTGGGTGGGAGGGAGAGCGGGTTCGCTGGCGGGAGCGTTGAGGCCGGTGCTAGTTGAAGGGCCGCCGGTCGGGACGCTGGGTTTGTCGTCCATGCTTAGGGCGGCTACACCGGCGGTGGGGTCGCTGAGCTGTGGGGCGCCACCAGGAGACATAACGGAGGCGGCGGCGGGAGCGGTCGAGGTGAATGCCGCTGCGCTGGCGGCTTCGGGGGCGGGCGCGCCGGTGGCCGTGGATGTCGGGATCTTGGACAGTAGCTCATCCTCCACCGCGCTCTTCTCTTGCACTGCCTCCGGAACCGCAGCCGCTTCAGGACCAACGTGAGCCTCCCTTTGACTCTCGGTCACAGCCTCCGGCACACCGCTCGCAGCACCGTGTCCGTGGCTGGCCATGCCCGCCGCGCCGAGACCTGCTGCGCCGATGCCCGCCGCACCGAGACTCATCGCTCCCATCCCCGCTGCACTGAGACCTGAGCCTCCCGTAGTAGATGCAGGCGCAGGCGTAGGCGCTGACTCTCCCGTAGCCGTCGACTCCGGTACTTTATTCAGCAGCTCGTCCTCCATCGCGCTCTTCTCTTGTACTGCGTCGGGGACAGCAGCCGCTTCAGGAGCAACATTGGCCTCCTTCTGACTCTCGAGGACCTCCTCGGGCACCCCACTCGTGCTACCCATTCCTTGACCAGCCATACCCGCAGCCCCGAGACCCGCGGCACCAAGACCGGCCGCACCCGCACCGAGCGCAAGCCCAGACGACCCCCCCATAGCCGTCGACCCACCACTGCCACCAATCGCCGGCGCCGACTCCCCCATCGCAGTCGACTCCGGCACCTTCCCCAACAACTCCCTCTCCACCGCACTCTTCTCCTCCACCGCGACCGGACTCGCCGCGGCCTCGGGGTCGAAATGCGCCTCCTTCTGACTATGCAGCACCTCCTCCGGCACCGTGTCCGCCACGCCCCTCTCCAGATCCCCGCCGCGGGCCTCGACACCGTCGCCGACGTGCGTCTGCTGCGGGATCTCGGACTCGTTGACGGCAGCGTGCTGAGGGATGGCGGAGGAGGCAACGGGAGGGGCGGTCGCGCCCTTGGTGTTCATGCTGTTGATACTGTCCTGCACGCTCTGCGGCAGATACGAGACCGGGTCCTTGCCCGTCGCGGTCGTGGTCTTGTCGCGCGCGCTGTACGCGTAGCCAGCCGCCGCGGTGCCTGCGGCAGCGAGACCGCCCGCCGCCATGCCGAACATGCCGTTGTTTGACTTGGTATCTGACGTGCTCTCGGCCGTCGGGGGTGCCTCCGGAACTTTGCTGGCGAGCTCGCTCTCCACTTCGTCCTTCTCCTGCAGTGCGCGCGGGCTAGCGCTTGCTTCGGGGTCGACATTTGCGGCCTGTTGCGACTCGGTGACGATTTCGGGAGGCGAGCGCTGGTTCTCAAGCGGTTGGGAGCCCGCGAGCTGAGCGGTAGTGCTGCTCGGGCCTACACTGGAGATGTGCGGTCCGAGGTCCTTGTCGGCGATAGAGGCAGGCGCGTCGCCGCCCATACCCATGCTCGATTCGGGGATCATGTCGGTGGTCTGCGGGCCGAGACCGCCGAAGATGGCCTTGTTGCCGAACGCCTCCTTCTCGCTGTCCGGGCTGAGGGCGGGTGGGAGGAAGGGTGCGCTGGCGTCGGATTTGTTGTAGGAGTCTTCGTCGAGCTTGACGTTGCTGCCGACGGTGTTGCTAGTGAATGAGCTCGGTTCCGGCACCTTCTCGCCCGGCGCTAGGGATACTGGGTTGCCGATGCCGCCGGTGGCTGGTAAGGGGTTGACAGAGAGTGTTTGGTTGTCTGCCGGGGCGTGGTTGGCGTCGGACTTGTTGTATGACTGCTCGTCTAGCTTTACGTTGCTACCGATGGTGCTGCTGGTGATGTCTTTGGAGGGTGGGAGCTGCTCGCCAGGTTGTAAGGATATGGGGTTGCTGGTGCCGGTGGTGGCCGGGAGCGGGTCGACGGAGAATCTCTGCTCGTCGTTGGGCGCGGGCGTCTCCGGGAAGGCGCCGGGGGTTGGTGAGGAGTGAGCGGCCATTGCGGTGGTGTTGGTGCTTCTTGCTTGTCAGGGGGAGGGAGAGGATGATGGTTCAGGGAAGTGGCGACTCACGAAGCTGCGGCAGGGGTGTTGCTCGCGTGGAGGTCGGCAGGATAGAGCACGTTGTTGACGTTGCCCTCGTGATCGGTCTCGGTCTTGGCGGTGTGGTCGTGCTTCCAGTCCCCGTCGGCGACGAACTGTTGGCGGTCAGTCAGTCAATCAGGATTCAGCAGGCGCGCCTCTCCCGTCACGCGACTGCCTTGTCGAGGTCTGCTATGGACAGGGCAGGCAGCAGCAGCCTCATCCCAAACGCACCTTGTATAGGATCTTCTCCTCCTTCCCCGGCAGCGACAGCGACACCGTCTTCTCGAATCCACTCGCGCTCTTGTCAAGCCGCTCGCTCTTCCTCCAGTTGTCAAAGGTGCCGGTGACGAAGACTTCTTGCGCTGGATGGTCCCCTGGTGGATGATGAAGGAAGTTGGGTCAGCTGCTGTTGCCATGCGAAAGCTTGATGCTATCTGTCTCTCCGTCTCCTCGCTCGGGTCGTCTCGGTAACGGACGGCGGAGGGAGTGGCCGAGAGTGAGAGGTAGGGGGACAGCAGGTGTAGGCTGCAACTTACAGCGAAAGGTGTGCGATGGCATTGGACTCGACGGGGTAGTAGTAGTGAACAACGCGCGAGGAGCTGTACAATGATGACTGCGGGTATGGTATATGCACAATAACACCTCGATCTCCCTTCTGTCTCGTCTGCAGGTGACGGTGACGGTGACGGTGAGGGTGGAGTGGCAGAGAGCTCGTCCCCCAAGCTTCTTCCAGGAGAAGGCCCGCCTGTTTCTCTCTCTCTCAAGCGCCTAGTGCCCCGCTGCCGCCGCTTATGTAAAAATAGAGTGCGCTCGTGGCCAGAGCGTGGGCATCAGATTGCCTTCCTTCCCAATCCCTCAAGAGGCAAGTGCGAGGCAGAGAGGTACAGCCGACAATGGCAAGAGCTCTCCATCTCAGTCTCGACATACGCAGTCACGGTGTTGATACAGTAGCTCTCTGCGCGCACACACGTTGCTGCACGTCGATATCGGGCCGTACTACTGCATCTACACCGCTCGAGCGAATGGGAGCTCGGCGCACTACTCTCGTTCTTGCTCCACCCTGCAGCTCATACGACCCTGCAGGAGGGGCGTCAGGTTCATGCACGGCTAGGTAATAATAATCAAGACCCACTACCTACATAGTACCTTTCATATAGCTGCGCGCGTGAACAGCAGGTTTGTTCGTCGCGACTCTTGGTCCTGGTGGACTACATGTACGTACTCGGGGTGAGCACTCGGCAAGACCGACGGGGCCACCTCAGTCCAGAGGCCGGCTAGACGACGGGACGGGACGACCACCACCAAGGCCGCCCAGGGGAAGCAAGGGAACCGTTCGCTCTGCAAATATGTACAGTACAGCATTAGTAGTAGTACCCCTGGACTGGCTGACCCGTCTGAACGAAGGGAAAGAAAGACCGTACCTCATCATTATTACGCTTGCTCTTGCCTGCCAGGGTTTTGGCTTCATCAGCAGTCTGTGGCCCGCCGAGGAAGAGTGCACAAGTGGACATATCGTGGCCGTCCATCCCTCGCCTCACATAAGAGCCGCTTTCGTCAATCTTCGTAACAAACCCACACACACCTTGCTCGTTCCTCCCTCAGACAATTTTGAACTCTCCGCTGACACCCTCGAACGGCGTGATATTCCCTCCCAACGCCTTCGCATCGCCGTAGTACCTCAGCCTGTACAAGCCCTTCAACTCATCCCCGTCATCACCCCGCAAAAGCAAATCCCCATGCGCGTCGTCCAGGCCTACACTTCCCTCTGCCCTCCACGCCCCCGTCTCCCACCCCGTCTCCCAACTAACGCTCACCTCGCTCGTCCCCGCCACCGTACTCGTCCTCTTCCACTCGTACACCAGACTCCAATCCCCATCCCCCCTCACCCTCCTCCACACTTTCTCCCCATAATCAAACCTCTCCACGCTCGCAAAAGTGCCCTCAAGTCGGAGATCATTCCTCGGCGAAGCGCCCACGAACGTCGCGGTAACCGTCTCCCCCTGCTTGTAAAAAGCGCGAACATCCGCTTTCGTGGCCCCGAAGTTCTTGAATAAGGGCGCGCGGTCGATTATGACGGGGGTGATGAAGGAGAGGCTGTCGTTGATCTGGATCGGGGGTTGCGGGCCGCGGATTGAAGTCGGGGGGAGGTGACGCGGGGTGGAAGGGGCGAAGAGGTCGGGGAGGTAGTCGCGGGTGAGCTGGATGTAGGCGTCCAGAGTCCAGGGCCCGTAGAGCGTGGAGGCGCCTTCGTAGCGTTGGATGGAGTATTCTTCGCGGGTGGCGATGTAGTGCGTGTAGGTGTTTGCGGGGCCGCCGAGGACTACGATCGGTGTCTCGTGAGCTCCGTCGCCTTGTTGGCTCTGGGCTACAAGGGCAGTTTCAGCAGCGTCGTGCACAGCCTCCTTCCACCTCCGTCCCGCCATCGTCGTAGCCTCTCCCGGCGAGACAATGACGAAGAGCTGTCCCACGCGCAAGAGCTGCACATCGACGATATTGGGGCTCCACTCATACGGACTGCTGCTTTCACCCACATCAAGCAGGATAATCTTATCCCCATGACACGCTTTCTGCGTATCATTCGGCGTCGCCACGCGATTGCCGATGGTGCGCCAGAAAGGACTCGCGTGCGGATCATCGGGCGCTTGCTTGAAGTCGAACGCACCGGGTCCGTCGGTTGTACCGGCAGCGAAGGAATAGCCGAGAGCTGCTGGGCAAGTGTGGACAACAGTGCCATTCGGGAGGGCGAAGGAATGGGTGCTGAAGTCTACGAAGTGGTGGAGACCTCGAACGACTTGACCCTTCACTGGGGTCCAGGCAGCTGCTGTGGCGTTATCGAATAGCTCCCGCGCCGCCTGGAACTGTCGCCGTCCGATCTCGAAGTTGCTCGCCGTGCCGGCGTCGTCACGACCCCAGTACGGTCCCCTACCGTGACAAGGCTGCGACTTGTTTCCGCACAGCGAGGTCTTGAAGTCACAGAGCTGGCCCGCTTCGTCACCGTACTCACAGTAGGCACCGAGGACATTCGGTGAAGTATCGCCCACATTGGCTTGTGAAAAGCCGGCAACGAAGTCAGCGCTATCGGTGGACTTCTCAAAAAGAGAAGCCGCGACGCCCTTGTTGTCGCCTGTAACGAGGGTGTTATTGCCCAGCATACTCGTCCCGTGCACCGGAAACCAGTTCAATATCCCAACATCCTTCCCCCCCTCCTCAGTACTGTGCGTAAACCGCAACACAGTCATACTCTTATCCACATCATCCCCATACCTTTCCCGCTCCTCGGCAGGATTAGCAAGATAAGCATACGGACTCCGGTTGACATTCGCATCCACCACATCAACACTCCCCACACTCAGCTTCCCCTCCGAGAGACCCTCATGAGCTTTAACGATCGAAGCCACAGCTCCGTCAACGATGGCCTGATAACTCGGCTTGTGGAACCCTCGACTCGTGATCTGCGGGAGGAGGTAGTTCAACCATGCTCCCGGTCCGGAATGCGAGTGCGTGCCCGTGACAGCGACGTTCTGGTTGCCATACAGCTTCGCGTACTCTCCTCCCTTGTCTTGTAGAGCCGTGAGGATGCCATACCGGACCGCGGTATCCCCGGACTGAGTGTCGAGGACGAGGTAGACGAAACGATCTTCAGGCACTTCCGTGGACCCGATAATGAACGCCCGGGAGTAGAGACGCTGTCGCACACCAGAGCCTAATTGATTCGGATCCGCGTAGCCCATGAAGTTGATCTCTGCGACAGGACCGGTGATGTCTCCCTTGCCGACGCCGAGGAGGTAGGTGTCGCCACCCGCCAGCGAGGTCCCTTCCAGGCCATCTTCGGAATCCGTTGCGGAGTTGGTGCTAACAATGTTCTGCACAACCGGGAGATCTAATGGATGCTGGCCGTTACGAGACGGCGTCCGATGCAAGATGTTGATGGTCGACAGGATGATGAGCAGACTGGCCGCTAGGGCGAGTATGAGCGGAGAACGTGCCATCGTTTGGGTATCAGCTCAATGCGTAAGATGATCATTGAAGGGCTGCATTGCTCTCAGGTCACTTTCGCGTCCACATCATGTCGGGGAACGTTGTGGCAGTGAACATCGCTCAAGGCGACGAGGTCATGAGGTCTACAGCCCGCGGACAGCTTCAGCGCTAGCGGCGGCAACTGCCGCATTGTGCATGAGGTGCTGCAAGAACAGAGTGGCCTGCACGCGTGGCGAGAGAGATAGACGACAAAATGATAGATTACCCTATCACTAACTACCCTACCACCAGACACGTGCACCGCAACGACCTTTCATCGGAATTCGCCGGCTCCAGCGCACACTCGCTCGCAAAGCAACTGCGATCCTCGTATCGTGCATCATCGTGCCCATATGCCCAACCCCCTCTGTCGTACTTGGAATCAGAGCCACGCCTAAGCACGGCTCATAACACCCCAAGCGCGGATCTTGTTGTCCGTGTAGCCCGCGAACAGCGTCTGCCCATCCGCCGACCACGCAAGAGACACACATTCCGGATCGCGGCTCTTCTTGCCGACCTCCATGTACTCCGGCTTCAGCTCGTCGACCTTGCTCTTCTTCTCGAGATCGAAGATGATGATGGAGCTGGCCGTCGCGGCGCACAACCAGTAGCGGTTGGGCGAGAAGACGAGGGCGTGGATCTCGTCGCCGGCGGTGAGGGAGTAGAGGTGCTTGGACTCGTTGAGGTCCCACAGCATGGTGGTGCCGTCCTTGCCGCCCGAGGCGCACAGGGAGCCGTCGGGGGAGATGGTGACGGTGTTGATGTATCCGGTGTGGCCGACGTGGTCGGTTTGGATGCGGCAGGTCGCCAGCTCCCAGACCTGATATACATCATTAGCGGGATGTCCAATGCTTCATTCATGCTGCATCGGGTGTATGGCATCGCGAATCAGTGCGCCGGTGAAGGCAAAGTGTGTCTCATGGCCCTGGGGCTCTGAAGTAGCAAATACTTGTATATAACATCATAACAAGCCAACGACCCGTGTGAAATGCACAATAATCGACTCACCTTGACGTACTTGTCCCACCCAGCGGAGACGATGACCGGGTTCTGCGGGTTCGGGCTGAAGCGCACGCAGCTCACCCACTCAGTGTGGCCCTTGTCGGTGATGGTGTACTTGCAGTCGCCGAGCGTGTTCCACAGCTTGATGGTGCGGTCGCGGGAGCCGGACACGATCTGGCGGTTGTCGGCGGAGAAGGAGACGGAGAGGACGTCGTTGGTGTGGCCCACGAAGCGGCGCGTCGTCTGGCCCGTGCTGAGCTCCCACAGGCGGAGGGTCTTGTCCCAGGACGAGGAGAGGGCGTATGCGCCGTCGGAGCTGATGACGCAGTCGGAGACGATGTGGTTGTGGCCGTGGAGAGAGCGTTTCGGGTAGCCGTAGGAGGACTCGTCGCGCGTCAGGTTCCAGATGATGAGTGTCTTGTCGCGGGAGCCGGACAGCAGCATGTTCGGGCTGTCGTATGATCAGCTCTTGCCCATGCTTATACCTCTATGCCTGCGCTTACTTCTCGAGCGACGTGGCGAGGCAAGTGACCCAACCGGAGTGGCCCTCAAGGGTGCCGCGGAGGACGAGCTGTTCGGCCATGTTCGTGTTGGTTCGAGGGATATGGGCTGTCTCACGTCAGTGACGGTGAATCATGAGCTAATATCTTGAAGTACCTTGTCGACTCGAGCGGTGCTGCACAAGGACGTGTGCTGTGTGTGAGTGAGCTGTGTTGGAGTAACGACTTGATGTTCAATGGACTGAACTTTTCGGTGTGCGAGGCCGATATTCTGCGGCTCTGCGGGAGCTGACGTCGGGCCTCAGGCACACTCAGACGTCTCCCCAGACCCGGATATCTCACCACACCTTACCTTACCTACATGTACTTTACCTACCCGAGGACACACTGCAGGTGTTGATCAGGGGGCTTGTTACATCCGTGTACGCAGTATGGCTCTCTTCCACGATACAGCTGGGGAAGTTGACGGGCATCGCACCCAGAACTACTTGTACGACGAGACTGTTGCGGATGCCATCGCCGCCCAAAACCGTAGCGAAGGGATTTGTTGCATGACCGCCATAGGTTGTGCAGTATGCCTCCCTTCTGATTGTTATGCACTGGTGGATGTAGCGTAGGCTTGGTGAGCAATTGGTGGTTGTACAAGATCTGTAAAAAACCGCAATCTTTCTCCGTTTCTCGGTTGTTTGTTTTCCTCTCCTGCAAGCACTCTCGTACCGCATTACAATGGGAGAGGTCAAGTCCATCCCGTCTCCGGACATGGCCGTTCCTCCTCTTACAACAAGCGCATGTGGTCAAGGTGGACTGACCGCGACAGCTCCCATGACAACGGGCTCGTCGAGTCCTCGGCTCGGAATGCTGTTCGGCTGCCTTATGGAATGCTTTCGTGGCCGAAAGATTCTGAGGATGCCGAAGAGGAGATGCAGAAAGCCACTGGGCTTTCTTTGGCTGGCCGACACCGCGCCACATTCTTCGTGACGAAGCTCAAGTCCTCGCTCGCTTCACCGGGCCAACACCGACTGTTTGGGCCCGGAAGGCCGTTATACCGCCTCTGCCGTATCACGGGCCGATGAAGAGCTTCACCTCTACCCGTCTCTCGCTATCCCAAACACATTCGTTTCCGCATAATATACATTGCCTTGTGTACTGCCCTTGACTTCTCAGCATCCTTCAACGCTCTCGCACCCTCCCAGCCCTTCAGGATGTGGCTTAAAATCACAGAATTGCGACACCTTGTCCTTGCCACCTGCACTCTCCTCTCGAAATATGCGCTTGCTCAGCAGACATGTCTGGCCACCCCGGGATCCTCGTTGCCATACGAGACTGTGTATGAGCAGGCAATATCGATCAACACCTACGTCTCGTCCAATACGACCTTCTACCCGGCACCCGAGGTCGCTGTCACAGTCAGCAACGCACCCACCAGCCTTGACGGAATTACGACCTTTCGATATACACACAGCCACACAACGGTGGATGCGACGGTCATCTCGTCGTCATCATTCGCGACAACGGCAACGCCAACCGTAGCCATGAACGAGTTCGTTCTCACGGCGCGGATGGATCCGGGGAAACAGACCGATCGACGGAAAATCCAGCAGCGTCAATCCGGCACATTCTACGTCTCCGCCAACGGCACCATGAGTAATGACTGCACCATGAGCCCCATCTACGCTGTCAACAACGGGGTCCTGACCGCCACCGTCCACGGTACGGTATATACGTACTCCACCACTCCGGGCGTAGCGTACGAGATGTTCGCACCGAGCACCATAGCCGGATCGATCACCATGACCTTCTCGCTGGGCTCGGGCGGGACGCTGAACTGGCTGAATTCCGCCTTCTGGAACGGGCAGGCGGGCTTCTGCTCCGTGCAGAATGGAACGATATACGCGGTATTTCAGCAGAATGGGCAGCCGGATGGGTGTCTGTATATCCAGCTCTCCCTCTTCGCCGTGTCTTCTTGTCAAGGGCTGTCGTACTCGACGGTGACTGGTCCGCCTGGAGCACAAGGAAGCCAAGGTCCCACGGTATGCCTCTCCATCAGGCTGTGCGATTGACTGATTGGACTGCGCACCAAACGCACGCGCCAAACCAAACGCACGTTGCCGAGTTCAGACAAACGATCGCACAGCCTGTGGTAACAGTCGAGTCGCTTGTGGGTATTGAGACTGACCACTTGACAGGGACCTGCAGGGATTCAAGGCCCGGCAGTATGTTTCCCGATTCCCACCCTCGTTCCACCTGTGGGGAGTAAGACTGACCATATCATAGGGCGCTAGCGGAGCTGTTGGCGCGCAGGGTAGCCAAGGTTCTACGGTATGCTTCTTCTGCGGTCACAGTCGACTCCACCGTGGGCATGAAGGCTGACCATTTGGCAGGGACCTGCAGGAATTCAAGGCCCGGCAGTGTGTATCCCACCTTCATTCTACATGTGGGGAGCAAGACTAACGACATCATAGGGCGTTAGCGGGGCTGTTGGCGCAACCGGCGCAACTGGGCCATCTGTGGGTTGTCCTACGTAACGCTTATGTTGCTAATGATGCTTACTGATGTAAACTCCAGGGAGCTCCAGGGCCCAGCGCTACAGCCTACGTCTACGGTTATCTTGGATGCTACGTCCAGACCGGAACCAAGACGTCCACCACCGGTCTAGCCTTGACCAGCTATCAGGCCACCTACACCAGCCTCATCGACAGCACCTGCAGTAGGACTTGCTTTCTTGGAGGCTCCATCTTCTTCGGCACAGTGAGTCCGGCAGCAACTCCGACGTAGCGCCTGTGCTAACTCTGGCACAGGTCAATACCGGCACTGCCTCGGCGGATTGTTGGTGCGGCAACGCGCTGACCTATGTCACTTCGTAAGTAAACGCACATGCCTTTGCTCTTGTCGCACGCCGCTTACAGACCAATTCGCAGGACTGCCGGCTTCCTAGGGAGTGGGACTGTATCGGGGGAAGCTGGAGAAGAAAACTGCTATCCCTGCATCGGTGCCGCAGCGCCTGGGGGCGTGGTTGGCGAATGCGGAAATAGCACCGTCATGACCATCGCTATCTTCGCGCGCACTGTCTGAGTAAGGTATACAGATTGTATCAATATCAAGTTGACATAGCCCGGGCGAGACCAACAGTCCCCCTTCACGTGGAAGCCTATGGTATCTCGGCAGTACTTGCAGCGGTCAGGAGTCGACATGCCGGCCACTGGCCAGGCTCTCCGTTTCATCGACAGGAAATGCTAGCACGGAGACTTGTACAGTCGCTTGAGGCCAGTTTAGGCGTAGCGAGACGATGCCAATCCACAGTCTCTGAGCCGACAAGGCCGTCTCAGGCATTGTGAAGGCGTTACAGCAGCGTGAAGTCCGTATTGCACGGCGGAGAAACCTAGGGTGGTTAGCAAGACCGAACCTTGGTCGTATAATCAGGGAAACTTGTTCCATGAGGTCTCGAAAGGCATCCTACGTCCGTTGGATCAGTAAACCGACGTCAATCGGATATGCGTAGTCAGCCGGGCGCTCCCGGGCATGTGCCTGTCGATCCCCTTTCGCCCCATCGGGCCCAAGCCGACGACATCCGCAAAATTCTCGTGACGTTGACCAGCGAGAACACCAACAAGTGCTTAGTGAACAGGAGACGGCGATAGGATTTTAACTCTCTGCCAGGAGTATCGATAAGGTAGGGCATGGACTTGAGATGATGTAACTACTCGGTCCTGCCTCGCCTCAAGCTCGCCACGAAAGCACCGCATCTAGTGGCAAAGTGCCGGAGACGCTACGAGTGCCGTGGTGTCCACAAGTGACAGACCAGGCAATTTTCTGCAACGGTTCAACCAAGGATGCACCAAGCAGACTCGCTCTTGCTCAGTAAGCCGAAGAAACCCAAAGAGCTCGTAGTGGAACTTATCGCCCCACAGTGCTCTGGGGCCGACGTTCTGGACAGGACAGACGTCATGTCTCCGGAATGTTTTATATACGATCGATCACAGTCATGGGCTTCTTGACCTCTCGCATCATAGCACGCTTCACTCCTCCAGCTTCTCAGAACTCACGAAACAGCAATACCATATACTACACCGAATAAGCAACAACTCACACCCCGCAATGCCTTCCTTCACCGTCTTCAAGGGCTCGAAAGATGGCTCCATCCAGCAGTCCGAGACGAAGAAGAACGACCTCACCGGCGACCAAGTGTTGCTCAAAGTGACTGCCTCCGGCCTCTGCGGAACCGGTGAGTCCCATATCTAATCCCCCCCAAACCAATGCCGCCTACTAACACAACCCACAGACATGCACTACCGCACCGCCGACATGGTCCTCGGCCACGAAGGCGTCGGCATCGTCGAGTCCCTCGGCCCAGACGCCAAGTACCTCAAGAAAGGCGACCGCGTCGGCTGGGGCTACGAGCACGACAGCTGCGGCCACTGCGAGCAATGCCTCAAGGGCAGCGAGACCTACTGCTCCGAGCGCGCCATGTACGGCATGGCGGACCTGGACCAGGGCTCCTTCGCCAAAGGCGCGGTCTGGCGCGAGGCGTTCCTGTTCAAGATCCCGGATAGTCTCCCCGACGAGGCGGCGGCGCCGCTGCAGTGTGGCGGGGCGACGGTGTTCAATGCTCTGCATACTTACAACACTGACCCCGTGGAGACGGTGGGGATCATGGGTGTGGGCGGGTTGGGCCATCTGGCGATCCAGTTCGCGAGTAAGATGGGCTGCAGGGTTGTCGTGCTCTCCGGTAGCGACAAGAAGAAGGACGAGGCGATGAAGCTGGGCGCGCACGAGTTCGTGGCTACCAAGGGCGCGAAAGAGATCAAGGTTTCGCAGCCGCTCAACCGTCTCTTGGTCACTACCTCCGCGATGCCGCAGTGGGATTTGGTCATGCCGATCCTGGCGCCCGGAGCGACGATCCACCCGCTCAGTGTCGACGAGGGTAACTTCTCGATCCCGAATATGCCGCTCATCCTGAACGGCATCACGGTGCAAGGCTCCGTCGTCGCGAGCAGGTACGTCCACCGCCGCATGCTGGACTTCGCCGCGCGGCACAACATCCAGCCGATCGTGGAGAAGTTCCCAATGACGCAGAAGGGGATTGAGGAGGGCATGGCGAAGTTGGACAAGGGCGAGATGAGGTACCGCGGTGTGTTTGTGATCGAGTAAGCGGCAACAAGTTCAACCTTGGGTGGTGCTCGAATTTAGCGAAACATAGAAATTAGATCGAGTTTGCGTTGCACGAGCTTCTATTCGTGGCATCGGTGTTGCAATGGTATGTACATGTACTCGAGGACGTTCTCTCCCAAGCTACCGACACATTGATCAGAGGCGTCACAGCCGTCCCTCGTGAAGCTTCGTCTTTCGCAGTTCTTATCATGGCGCGTCGCCGTGAAGCCAGTTCCGCATCCCGCGCTTCATCGCTGTAACACTTCACCATGATAGGCCGTAACCAATGCAGCGGCTATGATGTCCCACAGCAGGCCTCTGTGGACGCTTCTGACTTGCATGTCCGGCTCCGTTCAAAGCCATGGCGATCACGAAGTGTTGACCAGAACCCAAATTGCCCTTTGTGAGGCACTTCTTCTGTCGGCCAGACAGCTCGCTTCCGGATCCCACAGCTCCGCTTGCAAAGTTCAAGGCTTCCCGTACTCGCCTGCCTCGCTGTACCATCTCACTCCATAAGCGAGGCAGGCAAGTCAAACGTCTTGTGGACATGGCCCTTGAAATTGCCATCCTCAAGCTCATCCGTAAAAGCGGCGAAGTCGGTCGGGTTCTTCATCTCCGCCGGGTTCGTCTCAATCTCGATCGTGACCTAGCAGAAATTCGCACAAGTTAGCAATCCGCTCCCAAAGCATCCATTCTCATCAACACAGGTCGACTTCAAGCTGCTTTTTGGAGGACTCGAGAAGCCACGACGCTCGCGGGTCTTACCGCTTCGTCAATACAGCGGTAGTCCACACCTACCGGGCCGTCGTTCACGAGTCCCACGTCCATCATGGCCTGGAAAACGCCGTCTTTGACCCTGTCCTCGCTGTACTGTGCACGGACGCGGGCGAGGAAGTGATCGTAGAGTTCTTTGCCTTTGACTGCTGGGGCGGATTTGTGGAAGTCGGGTTTGTTGCCTTTTTTCGTGCTGGCTAGGAGGGTGAACTGGGAGACTGCGCGCAATATATCAGGTCAGTACCGTATTGTACTTGTGGCTGAAGGGTGCAGGGGGTCAGCAAGTTGGTGGCGAAATAGTACGTACCGCATAATACCTCCCCATTGATCTCCTGGACGTTCTTCTTCCACTTTCCGCCCTGATCGTCCTCCCACAGCTTCACTTTGAGCACTTTGCTTGCCATGCTCTCGGCTTCCTTGGGCGTGTCATCTTTGCCTACGGCGGCGAAGACTAGGACGCCCTTGGCGATGCTGGAGATGAGGTGGCCATCGACTGTCACGGAGGCGGACTTGACGCGTTGGATGACCGCTGTGAGGTGATGTCAGGGGTGTAAGTGCGAGGACTTTGAGAGGACTTACTCTTCATGTTCCACCTCGCATGGTCTCCCCGTAACGACAGACTCAGATCTGGACGGTGAAAGGGAGGCTCCACAACCTCGACAGCGACCCCAGCTATACTCCGTGATAGTAGTGAGTCTTGGGCTCTTCTTGCAATAGCACACGTCTTGCGGAGGTCAATCGAGCATTCACTTCATCAAACGCGCATATCCGCCGGGTTCACGTGCAAGATTCGCGCTTCCGCCGCAAGGCTAAGCGGTGCTTCTTCCCGACCCCGGCTGCTCCACCTCACATACGAGCACTTGCGCAAGCAAACACCAACAACCCCATCCCACACCCACCACCGTCACCCAAGCTGGCGTCCACACCCGCCATCATCGAGACGCATTGCCCACACAACAGAGTCGCTGCATCTAGCCGATTGCGGCCCTCGCATTGCGCTCCGCAGGACCAGGCTAAGGCCAACATCACAGGCGCACAGCGCACCACGACACAATGGCAGCTCGCAAGCTCCAGCAGGAGATCGACAAGGAATTCAAGACGATAGCGCTGGGCATACAAGCCTTCGACGGGGTATATGAGAAGCTCTCGGCGAGTCAGAATGCGTCGCAAAGGGAGAAGCTGGAGGACAGCTTAAAGAAGGAGATCAAGAAGCTGCAGCGGTCACGGGACAAGGTGAAGACATGGGCGACGTCGAGCGAGATCAAGAACAAGACGCCGCTGGTGGACCAAAGGAAGCTGATTGAGACGCGGATGGAGACTTTCAAAGCGGTGGAGAAGGGTGCGATCTCACGTGCCATCCCGCAGTGACCGCTGCTTGATACTGACGCACGTGGTGTAGAGATGAAGACGAAAGCGTTTTCGAAGGAGGGACTGTCAGCGGCAGCGAAGCTCGACCCGAAAGAGCGCGAAGTTGGAGGTATCCAACTTCCTCTCCGACATGGTAGACGAGCTCGGGCGGCAAACGGAGGCACACGAAGCGGAGATTGAGACGCTGCACGCCAGCATGAAGAAAGGCAAGAAAGACACTGGCAAGGCGGATCGATTATCGGAGCTCGAGCGCACGGTGGAGAAGCACAAGGAGCATTCAGGCAAGCTTGAAATCATACTGCGAGGGGTCGAAAATGGCAGCATAGATGCGGACCAGGTCAAGGACATCCAGGACGAGATCAAGCACTACGTCGAGAACAACCTGGAGGTCGACTTCGAGGAGAATGAATGGATGTACGAGGGCCTGAATCTGGAAGAGGAGGAGGACTTATGGGGGATGAACAAGGAAGAGGGCGACAAGCTGTCGAGCCAAGATGCGCAGAGTGTGGCAGATGACACTCCTGATCATGCGGATGCGCCGGCGGCAGTGAAGGCAAGCAACGTCAACAAGGGCAAGAGCGCATCGATATCAGAAGGTCCTCCAAACGGTCGGCGAAGTAGTCAGCAGCATGCGAAGAGCCCATTACCGGCACTATCAACACTGCATTCAAGTCTGCCGGCGAATGTCGTTGGGAAGCCGGTTGTATCGGATATGAAGCCGGCACCACTACCCACCATACCTACCGGACAGCCGCTGAAGTATGCGAGTGCCGCAGCAGCAGCAGCAGCGAGCGACAAGAACGGGGTTGGAATAGCACCGCTCCCGCCACCACCTGGAGCGCACAAGACAAGCGAGCAGACGAGTCCAGCGGCGGTGAACGCGCAACCAGCGGAGACGGTACAACAAACAGCGAAGGCCGTGGAGCAAGCACCGAAGCCGGCGCCAAAAGAGGAGCCAGCAAAAGCCGCAGAAGCTCCGGCGAAGCCAGCAACACAACCAAGCTCTAAGGCACCCTCTGTCGCGCCTTCACCGCAAGTATCGCAGGCAGCGCCTTCACAGCCTCCCGCAGACACATCGAACAAAGCGCCGCAACCGCCTTCGCCCGACTCAGGCATCGCCGGCATTGCCCTCTCCAACGGCACGACAGCCCCAGAAGAAGAGTCCGAGGAAGAAGAATCCATCTACCACCTCCCCTCCTCCCTGACCGACCTCCTGGACTCTTTCGAAGAAACCAAAAAGCGCGTCGACGCCAACGCCCCCTTCGACCTCGCCCTCCTCCACGCCTCCCGCCTCACCGCGCCCCTCCCCTCGGACGCCAGCAAACCCACCCACTACACGCCCCTCACGCCCTACCCCTACACCCCGGCGCACTACCCCACGACACCCCTCCCCATCTTCGACGACCCGCGGCTGTATTCTCGCATCGACACCGATAGCCTGTTCTACGCTTTTTACTACCGGCAAGGAACGTACCAGCAGTATCTCGCGGCGAAAGCGCTGAAGGGCCAGAGCTGGCGGTTCCACAAGCAGTATCAGACTTGGTTCCAGCGGCACGAGGAGCCCAAGAGTATTACGGAGGAATTTGAGCAGGGGACGTATCGGTTTTTTGATTACGAGAGTACTTGGTACGTACATCTCGATCTCCCCCCCCTTTTCAGGAGGCGAGGGATATTTTATGTGGGTTTTGGCTGACGTGCTTTGTGTGTGCGTGTGTAGGATGAACCGACGGAAAGCAGACTTCAAGTTCGCGTACAAGTTCTTGGAGGACGATCTATAGAACCGCAACCGCAACCCGCCTCGCGTTTGAAGCGAGGTACGGCGGCCTGGGGAAGGTAGCACAACCCCGGCATGTAACGGTAGAGGGACCTGTTGCAATACACCACACAAACTACTTTCTGGAGCGCCCTTGGGGGGGCTTGGGCGCTTCGAGGATTTGAGACACAAATGCCATCAGAGACCGTTTCATTCTGTTGACCATCCGCGCCCGAAGGGTGAGTCGGGCAGAATGTGGCCCTTGATGGAATGCTGAATGGTCGTTGCCGAGCTGCTTTCTATCTCTGCTGACATGCTAGGTCGGGCCCGTCGCTATGGTCTTCTCAGACTCCGCCGAGTCACCTCAAACGCAGGCTCATTGCTCTCGTGTGCGACCACTTTCAGCGATGTTCAGTATCCGAAAAGGCCGTACTCACATACTATACTCTCCGGACGCCGCGCTCCTGTTGCGGAATTAATGGGGTTTTCGCGATGTCCTTCGGCGCTTCGATGGAATAAATCTCTCGCCAACACCCAAAGCTGAATGATGATGGGATTTTGCAGATTGTGGGCTTGAACGCAGCGTGGCTACTGTGATCCCACCACTCGGCCTACCGTTGACGTGCTGGGATCGTTGAGCTGTGTTGTTAGGCTTGGTACACTGCGAGATTTGGGCTTGACATGGCACGAGCGCAAGGCCTCGTACTGAACTGCTGTATCAAGAGGCCACACGCAAGTCGTGCATCATGCTCGAGGTCGCATGCACATGCGTACAGGGCTTCGGGCTTGTGCTGTCCCTAACAGTGGGGAGTACTTGACCATTGCGTGTTGAGCGCCTGACGGGGACTAAGTTGTAGCATTCGCCTACCGGCGGCCCGTTTCCTTACGATGATGCGTTCAGCGTAGTGTCGTTGTGGTTGGTCGACGCCACCTCGCGGGTGTGTTCACGCAGCTCGCCGCTAACGGGGCGGGGCGAACGATGGGACGGACCTCAGCCGTGCGGGGCGCACGGAAAAAGCAGGAGCTCGCCACGTCACACGCTGACCGTCGCCCATCGTTTCTATGTTTTCCATACACTACATCCAAAAAGGTCGCCATTGGGTGCCCGAGACATCAGCAGCATTAGGACCGACGTTAGGCTGCCATGCATCATCGAAGACGTGGGATCCACACCCGATAGGCTGGCGATCCCGTCGAGCTATGCCTCGCATTTCACCAGAGCATGAGTGGCCATACTCGGCCAATGACACTTGGAACACCTCCAGCGGGCCGTAAGATCGTTCGCGCTGCTGCGTTACTACGGCCCACCCCCATGCCCACGCAATACAGTAGCGAGGCGCCTCGCATGTCGGCCAACGTGGTCCCAGTAGCTCTGCCGCTGCACGCTAAGTGGTTCATGCCTCTCGCCGTGCGGTAAGCCGAATGATGCATACTTACCCTCTTGTGCCCGAATGGCCACTCCCGGCAGATATGTCATCTGGGCTGCAAAAGCATATCAGCGGAACGGTTCGCTGCCCGATATACCCACTGGACTCGAGGTCCTGTTTTCCTACGTCTCACAGCGTTCAGCAGCAGCACAGTATGCATGTCCCAGTCTGGTCGCACCGCAGATCGTCTTAAGCATCTCTTTGCATTTCATCATTCTACTTCTCTGATAATGCTCTTACAATCGAGCGAGTTTTAGGGACAAGATGGCAGCTGCAAACCTCGAGGAGATCAAGAAGAAGTACAACTTCAAGCAGATATCGGTAGCAACCTGGCGGAACCCGAACGGGTCTATCCTACCTGCTCGCGGCGGACTGAAGTCGCCCGTCATCTCCGCCGAAGCTGCCGGTCAACCGTTCATCCCGAGCTATAGAGTCTCGTACAAGCTTCCCGAACCTACTGATGATGAGGACTCGGAGGGTGAGGAAGATGGCCAGTCGGAGTCAGAGGGTATATAGACTGCCCGCAACAGCACTGAAGCCCTGGCTGACAGGTGTAAGATCCCATAGACTCTCCGCTCGAAGGACCAGCAGGCGAAGAACTGTCCGAACAACCCGAGGACGCAAACGATGTTCTGGACGGAGGCAATGCAGACGAAATAGTCGAAGTCATCGACGAGTCCTCCACTGGCATACCATACCCTGCAGTGGACGGCGAAGAGATTGTAGCAGCCGTGGACTCGCTGCCATCAACCGATGTCGCAGAGCCTCCCGAGACTGCGCTCGCGCCTGCGCTTGAGGCAGCTGATGGCGGAGATGTCACTGCAGTCTGGGAGGATGATGAAGCGGGACAAGATCGACCTTGGCCAGAGCAGGGAGTTGGTAACACTGTCGCTGCATCCGAATTGGAGGAGATGCCGCCACCTCCCGCACCATCACCCCCACCAGCGGAGCCCTTTGACATAGGTCCTGCTGCCGACGACGGGGTTGATATCACGTCGGACATCCCTGGAAGCTTTCCGCTTACCGTTGAAGCAACCCCTGAGCCAGAAACGACCGGCTTGACGGAGCCGGAGGTCGTTGATGCCCCGGCAGATGTACCGCCATCACTGCCGAGAGATAGATCCGTTCACTTTGCACCTGGCACGCCTGAACCCAAACCCACCTCGCGCAAGAAAAAGGGTGCCAAGGGGGCGAAGCAGAAATCGAAAAAGAGAGTGTCGGTGCCGATTGATAGCCTGCCGGATGATATCGTCGCGGTCGTGGACGAGGCGGTTGGAGAGGTGCCGCCACCTGTACCCGATGCACCCGTTGATGACAGGATCGATGAAGTCGTACCTCCAGACCCCGAAGCCATTCACGAGGAGCCTTTGAGTAGCGCTATTGGAATGACTTGAAGTCGAGCACCGCCGCCCTCGACCCAGATGCAGCAGTCAAGCCGCATACCACACCCGTAGAGGCTGCTGGCGCTGAGGACATGAAACCCACCGAGCTGGCGCCAAGCGATGGCGGTGACCTTCCCGATATCGTCCCTGATTTGGACATACTACCACCCGCAACTGCCGAAGTGGTAGAGACGTCCAAGCCGAAGAAGCAAAGCTCCGAGGCAACAAGCCACGACAAATACAAAGACAAGTCGAAGAAAACGTCGTCGAAGAGCAAGGTGAAAGACATGATCCAGTCGTTCGAAGGGCATGGCACTGACGTGCCGCCCCCCGTACCGGACTTGAACGACTTGTTGAGAGATATCGCGCCTCCTCCACCACCGCCGATGGTCGAGCTTGACGATGTTGAGAGCTTCCCTGCGCCTTCACGTACCATCGACAACGACCCGGATCCAGGTGACCTAGAATCCTCTCCGGCAATACCCATGGAAGCCGCACCGGCAGAAGATGCTCACTCATCACTGGAAGATACTTCGATCCCGATTTCGGAAACCGACATCGCGGATCTTCCAGCAGATGGAGAGAAGCTCGTTGAGCTCGGCGCACCTGACTATGAGACCGGTGTCTTGGTTCACGCCGCTTCTCCGCCGGAGATCGGTTCGCAAGCTCATTCCATCCATGAGCCTTCTGTCGAAGGTGAAGCTGTAGACGGCGAGCACGCCGATCATGAGTTGGTTGATCTAGAAGATATCGAGGGGGACACAGAAGCGGCGTTGGACCCGCCCATCGCCCCTGTGGAGCCTGATACCGAGGATCAATATGAGGAAGAGCCACCAGAGCTGCATGGCGACGAACCAGCTGTTGAAGATCGGGAGCTTGACGAAGTCGCGGCGCTCATTTTCGAAGAGGAACAACATCTATCTGATATATCCAGCGAGGAAGAGGAAGAGTCCGAGACTCGTCAAGAAGATGAGGATAGCTCAGTCATGTCGGAGGTTGGAGAAGACATTCAGACGCCTGGAGACCCATTTACTGAGACAGTAGATACCGTGCAACCCAGCAGTCGCGAGGAAGCGAGGGCTAATGGGGAGACTGCTGCAGATGTCGAAGCCCTTGATACTGCACAGAGTGCCATTACCGAGCCGGCAGCCAGTGAACCCGTAGACGACGAGCCTCCCGTGGATTCTCTCGCCGACGATGGTACTGGGCCGGAAAATGAAACGGCGAATGAGCCAGCTTCTGAGGCACACGGGTCTGACCAGGATGCGGTTGCAGCTGACGATCTTCCTGATTCGCCTAATGCTGCAGAGGAGCCTTCTGTCGCCGCCCCTGCCACAGATGGCAATATCACCGAGGATGCTGTAGCCGAGCCAACTCCAGAAGAAGCGCAAACTGAAAATGCCTCTATCGATCATGATTCAGCCGGAGCAACAGCCACCGAGGAGCTGGTGGACATTCCGCAAGTTGATGCAAGCACTGCTGAAACCGAGAATGGGAATTTGGTAGCAGATCCAGGTATGGTTGATCCATTGCCCTTGGAGGCCGCTACGGAGGCTGTCGGGTCAGAGGCGGCACCGGAAGAACCAAGGGAGGCATTACCCATTGTGGATGACCTGCCGCAGTCCTCAGACGAGCCTGCAGCGCTTGACGGGCCTCCCGCGGATCCCATTTTTGACGCCGTGGAGATCGTCGAAGAGCCGAAAAGCGATCCGGTCTTCGATGTGCAAGATGAACCTCCATTGACCAGCCCGGTCGCTCCGCCCTCGCCTACGCTCAGCAAAGGCGGCTCCCATAAGCACCGAGCTGATCATTGGGAGCGCAAGCACGACGCCAAGCGTGTGTCAGTTGAAGCCAAGGCGGAGAAAGCGAGCTCAAGTAAACGCAGCAGCAGACACAGTAAGGAGGAGCCGAGGAGCGCGGACCGACCGCACCGGTCACGACGGCACTCGATGCCTGCCGAAGACGAAGCAGAACGCAGACGGCGGAGGGAAGCTCGAAAGGCCGAAGAGATCGCTCGGATTATTGAAGAAGAGCGGAGGAAGGCCGAGGACGAAGAGCTCCGCGGTATTCGGCACGAGGCTCGACGAGCGGCGCGGAAAGCGGCGGCGGAGGAAACGGCCAGGATCGCAAAAGAGGAGGCAGAAGCTGTTGCGCGCCAGGAAGCGGAGGCGAGGCGGAGGAGGCACGAGGAGCGCGAGAAAGGGAGGGAAACGACGAGACCGCATCGAGCACGCCGTGAGTCGGTCACGAAAGCGCCGTTGTTCTTCCGCACGAGTAGTGATCAGCCTCATGAGCGGAGGCGGGAGGACATCAGTGCTCGCAGCCCAAGGTACAGTGATCGCCCTGCGTCTAAGCGAAGCTCGTCGCCCGCGGCAGCGACAACGAAGCCGAGGGATGAAGAGCCTCCCGCGGGACGGAGTGAGCAATCAGCCTCTGCACCCGCTGAAGGTGCCCCGGCGAGCTCGAACGGAAGCAAGTCGCATCACAGGCATCGCGAGAAGGCCGACGGTGACCGGCCCAGGTCCAGTCGGAGGGAGAGTGGGCGACACAGCCGAAGGCCAGTAATTGAGGAGAAACCACGGTCGTTCTTGGGTTCGCTTTTCCGAGGCTTGTGAAGGTATGGTGGGAGGTGCTGATCCGGTGGGAGGTGATCTATGATTCTTGTACGTTACGGCCTGAATCATGAGGCGGCTTTTGTAAATTATTAGTGAAGTCCATTGTATCACACCCCATTTCTATCACATTGCACTGCCCAATGACGCTGACTGGGGATGATCAAAGCATCTAAATGTACGATTGACGCGCTGCCGTGCCCCATCGGTCGACGCGGCATCAAAGTTGTAGTCCGACGCCAGCTTCAATCTTTGCCTTCCCAAGCACTTGCCATGCCCATCCACACCACTTGACTACCACGGTGATAGGCTGACGCCGCAAATCGATTCGAAGTAGATTCCGTGTCGAGCTCTCGACCGCTGCGAGTCTGTCTGGTGCAGGATCGTGAAGGCTGTAGCGTGATATCGACGAGGCTCAGATGATGATATGGAAGTTGCTGGGAAGTAATGCAGCCGTTGCGCACGTGCGAGAACGCTATGTGTGGGCAGGCCACGGCTTGCAGTGCTGCGAAGGTGCCATGCGTCCATCCATCGATGTGCGTGGTTGCGAGGCCCGACAAGCCATCGTTTGCTCGTATTGCAGCGTTCTCGGGTGCGTTCCCCACACGCAGCGAAGTAATCGTGGTCCAGAAAGACTTCCATGTTTCCCGCTCGTAGTCCAGGTCAAGAGAATTTCAGCATGTTGTCGTACAGAGCGCGCTGATGAACCCGATCAAGACCAGCGCACTGAAGAAGATGGCACCTGCATGCCAGCGTGGATTAGATACCATGATACCATGCTCCACCGCCAGCAGGACCGCCACGAGGCAGACGATCAGGAATGTTCCCCAATTCTGTCTCCATGCGGCCATCCATACGTCGCGATGTTGAGTCGCCAAGAGGGCGACGTTGGTTGTGTTAGCCGCAGTGAGGCATATTGTCGGGACTGACATGTACGTCATCCAACGATAGATCCTGTACTGACGAGCGTGCTCAAGCCGCCCTTCATCCGTGTACGCCTCGAAGACCGGACGGGCGCACAGGGGGCAGAGACCCACGTGCGCGAGTGCGGAGCAAATGCATGTGTCGCAATAGACATGCGTACAAGGAAGGCGCACGGGCTTGGTGAATATATCTTTGCACACGGCGCAGCAATCATCCGGGATGTCCTTTTCGAGGACTGGGGCTAGCACAGCCGACAGCAACTCCGCTGGCGTCCCTTCCGGTATCTTCGGTAGCAATCGGTACCATTGCCGCCTCCGCACATTCGCGATTCTGCAGGCGACCAGGTATATGAGGCATAGAAAGAGCACTGCCGCAGGATGCGGAGCAAGGCGCTGAGCAGGTCGTGCGGGAGCGTGGAGACAGCAAATCGCATCTGGGCAGAAAATGAGTGGCTTATTCACAGAAGGTAGGGTTGCGTCGTGGGGGGCGTCGGTGGTCGCTTGACGTTGTCCGCGGTAAACGGTTGGGGAGGCGAGAAGCAGTCCTTTGCGATCGACTGCTAAGGTGGAAGAGTCACACTAGGTTGCAGTAGCTAGATCCAGTCGTGTGCGGGATATAGTATTGTGATGTGTGTTCTGTTCACTGAATAGCGAACGAAGAGTGCGACACAGGGTGGGGGCGCTCAAACAGCAACATGCAGCAGCATTCGTACGAACAGGATATTCACCGTTTGCTGCCAAGAGCCCCTCGTAATATCCAAGGCACGATGCCTGTCACACTGAGCCGAGTCTCAAGAGCCTCTATACGTAGTATAGCTCCACGGTCCCAGCAGCAACGGCACATGATAGTGCTCCTCCCCCTTCCTCGCCGCAAACCGCAGCTCGACCTCCGGCCAGAATGTCTTGCCCTTCCCGAAGTAGGTCTCGGTGTCGAACGTCAGGCTCCACACCATCTGA
This sequence comes from Friedmanniomyces simplex, assembly GCA_005059865.1. Classification (NCBI taxonomy): domain Eukaryota; kingdom Fungi; phylum Ascomycota; class Dothideomycetes; order Mycosphaerellales; family Teratosphaeriaceae; genus Friedmanniomyces; species Friedmanniomyces simplex. Next base: position 221,228 of record NAJQ01000001.1, read on the forward strand.
TCGTCTTCGCCAAGCTCACGCTTGACCTTGGCGACCACCTCGTTGATGTCTGCGGACGAGGTCCAGGCGGGCACTCTGCCATCGCCGTTGGTCTTGGCGCTCCAGTGCGCCGTTGTAGCTTGCGAAGGTGATATGAGCTTCAGCTTGACGTCGATGCCTGCTGCTGGCTTGCCGGAGACGGTGTCGAGGGCGTGGCAGGTTATGAAGGGTCGTTCGGCCATTGCGGGATGCGGAATGGTGGAGGTTGTATGCCGGTGCTGTGAGCGTTACTATGTCTTACAGTCGCTCACGGTGTCTGTCAGTATTTGCCGTATCTTCGAGAATGCGCATCTACTCTCGTCGGGCGGGGATTGCAGAGGATATGGAGGCAGGCCTGATATCGTCCATCGATGGAGGTCGGAGATCGCCGGGCTGCCAAGGCATTTTCCCATCTTCGTGCCTTCCGTGAATGCTGATCCAAGCCTTGACAGTCACGGTGCCAAGTACATGTACCTGGCACTGCAGCTCGAAGGCAAAGCGGAAGACAATACGTCGCGAGCAGTGTGAACGTCCGACAGGCCTCACTGGAGACAGGGTGTACAAGCCTTCCAAGGGTTCCCAGATGGCCGCTTGTATACCATAGGAAGATACCGCCCCGATACCCAGCCTGACCACACGCCGCTACCCGACTACGCCCTGGAATACGTGTCCTCTGGAGAGTGCTAGACTGCTGGTTATAACGTCAATAACAACGCCGCAACTCGTTGGCCGAGACAAGGGCAGCGAAAAGTGGCTGTCCCAGCGTACCACCTGCTGGTGCACTACTGCCTCTAGAACGGCAGCTGCAGGCACCCGGCAACGTCTGGTCGATCACTTGGAGCAGGCACACGCCGTTGCGCTGAACAGTGGTAGCTCCCACGAAGCTTCTGCTTGCGGGGTACGGCTATAAGGCGAAGCAGTATGGCCAAGCTCACGATGTCGATCAAAGGTAGTAGTACTCTTACTTCTTCCATATTGCCTCCAAAATTTGTCACTCAGTCTTGGTTCCTCAATACTACAATTTTCCTACTAGCAAGATGACAAGTCTCTCCACCAAGCTTGCCGAGCGTGAGGCTGCTGGCAAGCCGATACAGGTTGGACTGATCGGTGCTGGCAAGTTCGGGTCCATGTTGTGAGTGTCCACTGCCCAAGACAGCTACAGGTCTGTGCTCACAGTGCCGCAGTATCTCACAAGTTCACGGCACGCCGGGCATGCGGTTGGCAGGCATAGCGGACCTGTCAGCAGATCGTGCCCAGGCAGCCCTCAAACGGACCGGCTATCCAGAACGAGCATACGATGCTTCAATCTCCCTCGACGAAGGCATCAAGACTGGAAAGACAGCCATCACCACCGACTCCGCAGCCTTGATCGCCACTCCGGAGATAGACGTCATCCTCGAAGTGACAGGCAGCCCTGCAGCGGGCATCCGTCATGCACTCCTATGCTGCGAGCACAAGAAACACCTTGTGATGATCAACGTTGAAGCCGACGTCCTCGCCGGCCCACTGCTCGCTCGGCGCGCCAAGGAAGCCGGCATCATCTACTCCATGGCTTACGGCGATCAGCCTGCCCTGATAGCGGAACTCGTCGACTGGGCGCGGACAGCAGGCTTCAAGGTTGTGTGCGCGGGCAAGGGTACGAAACACCTGCCGGCGTACCATCATTCGACGCCAGATACCGTGTGGGATTATTACGGCTTCACGAAGGAGCAACTTGCGAGCGGCGACCTCAACCCGCAGATGTTCAACTCATTTCTCGATGGCACGAAATCTGCATTGGAGATGGCGGCAGTGGCGAATGGCTGTGACCTGACACCCCCAGACAACGGGCTACTGTTCCCCCCCTGCGGCCGGCACGACCTCCCCCGTACCCTTCGGCCCAAGGAAGACGGCGGCATACTCGACAAGAAAGGTACCGTAGAAGTAGTCTCGTGCCTCGAAACAGACGGCCGACCCGTGTTCAACGACCTTCGATGGGGCGTCTACGTCATCATCGAAGCACCCGGAGCCTACCAGATGGAATGTTTCAAGCAATACGGGCTCGAGACCGACTCGACGGGCAAGTACGCGGCGCAGTACAAGCCCTTCCACCTCATTGGTCTCGAGCTGGGCGTCTCGATAGCGAATATTATGTGTCGTGGTGAGCCGACGGGACAGACGCGGACCTGGGCTGGAGACGTTGTGGCATCGGCGAAGCGGGACCTGAAGGCCGGCGAGAAGCTGGATGGTGAAGGTGGCTTTATGGTGTATGGGAAGCTCATGCCTGCCGAGGCTTCCATGGAGATTGAGGGCTTGCCGATTGGCCTTGCTCATGGGTTGGTGTTGAAGAAGGATATCAGACAGGGGGAGGGGTTGAGTTGGAAGGATGTGGAGTACAGCGAGAGGAACCAGGCTGTGGCGGTCAGGAGGGAGATGGAGGCTTTCTTTAGGGAGGAGTTTGAGGCTAGCAAAGGGAACTCCGCAAAAGTCAACGGCACTCGCTGATGCCGAATTTGATTGGCACTGTCCGCCTCTCATGATTCGGCTGTGAAAAGTACAAAGGGCCGTGTAGTAAATAATTCTCGCTTGCACGCGGTCCCTCAGTATACCCAACCCGACTGTTAGCGCCGAAATCCAAAGCACATAACACACCCATGCTAGTATGGAGAGCGGGGGCCCTCGTCTAGCTGCGCCATTCGGACACTTCCCATGACACTGCTGCGACGGCCCTCCCTGTCCAATCGTCGACAGGCTGCTCAGCGCACCCTGCAAGTTACTCGCAGGTACACTAGCCGCCGAGGCGTTAGCGACTTGTGGATTGCACGGCGGAGCTGAGGTACCCGTGGCAGTCGCAGTAGCCACCCAATCCACCAACATCGTGATCACCTGAAGCGATGATGAACCAGAAGTAGTGCCCGTGGGCGGGACCGTGATCGTCTGCGTCATGAGCTGAGGCGTCACGTCGGCGAGCGTGCCGTCGAACGGAGCGGAGGCGCCGTACGCCAGGTTTGCGAGAGGAGGCGTAGTGGTGAAGGCAGAGCTGAGGGCCGCTAGTTGAGTGATGCCGCCCGTGAGTGGCGGAGTGGGCAGTGTGGTGCCCTCGTTGATCGCCGCCAGCCATGTCTCGAAGCTGGCTAGAGCCAAACACGCCACAGGGTTTTGCGAACGGCAGAAGTCCTCGATTGACAGGAACTCCTGGGCTAGCGTATCGAGAGATATGCCTGCGCTGAACATCTCGAGGCAACTGCTGCAACCAATGAAGTTCCGCCAAAGCAGGCTGTTGGTGTCGAATGGAGACGTGGCGTTGGTCTCGCACATGCAAGCTTGGAAGCTCGTGCTCTGCGTGGTGTTGTATGGGTCGATCCAAGGCCCGAGCGAGTCAAAACAGGTCGTGAGATGCTGGAAGATTGCACCGCAGCCAGCCGCCACGCTGTTGTCGCCTTGAACGCCTCCGCGTGCGGAGATACACAACTTTGCCGCGGTGGCGTTGATCGGAGCACCGCTGAGGAGCGGGCTTGTCTTGGTTGACGAACTGGTTAAAGAAGTGAGCACAGTGGTCCTGCTGTCCATCATCGCCGTTGGCCTCATCGAGACCTCCAAAGTGGTCTCGGTAGCTGCCAGGCTCTCGGATGATGGCGCGTGAATGAGATTCGTGAAGAAATGCAACACGTACGTTGCGCTCTTGCGAGGTTTCGGCGGCTTGTGCTGTATGCGGTGATCAGTATCATGGTCGTGTATCTAGGGGCAGCTAGTATTGAGCGACAGGATTACTCACCGTAGGTTTGTAACAGAAGGATGTCGAGATGTACGTCGATCCCGAAGGCAGCGAAGCGCTAACGACAGCGCTGCAGCCATCATGGGAGGTCGACTGCACAACTGATGGTCCAGAACTCGCCGACAAGCCTCCGCCGTACGTCGCAAGCTCGCCTGGAGTAGGGTACTGCAGGGACGTGGTTGTTGATGTAGACATTGGAGAGGCCCCTGGTGTTATAGTCGTGGTTTGGGTGGTCGTAATAATGTCGACGATGTTGATCGTAGTCGTTGTGGCTGCTGCTGCGATCGTGGGCAATATGATAAATGCTGTGGGCATGCTGGTAGGCCTCATGGGAAGGACAATTTGACCAATCCAGAGTGTCAATTGGTGCGTGTTGTAAAGAAAGAAGGGAGGAAGGCGTGGTCACAGTAGGACTCGGAGGTCATGCGCAGAGGCTGTCTATTGCTATGCCAGTCACTGTCTGCCGGGTCGGTCAGATGCGGCACGGTCAGGGGGCAATGGTTGCGTTGGCACGAGATGGTGAGTGACCATATAGCACACGTATGCGATGGGCTTCTGACAACGTTACCACGGTATACTCGCAGATGTGGCACGTGCAGCCGTGAATAGGAACAGCCTACATGTATATATCAGTGGTTCATCGAGACACTCACGGAGGCCCAAGTATCCTTCTTAATAGTGACTCTGGCGCAGATCGGGAGACGGAGAGTAGGGAGCATTTGCATTTCATCGCCTGTTCGATTGTCTACCCTCGTCTTCAGCAACTAAACCAAGCACCTCTTGCTCAGCCATCCACTCTCTCACGCTTTCCATCACCCTCTCCAGCGCATCTCCACCGCCCATAACGTCATCCAGATTTCGCACATCGAGCCCACTGCGATGGTCACTGACGCGCTGTTGACCCCAGTTGTACGTCCGGACCTTGTTTTCGCGCCCAGCCTTTCCAGCGCCGGCCCCGCGACGTAAGCGTGCGAGCTCCTCCTCGCGCACATCACGGCGCTGCTGAGCCAGGCGTGACCGCAGAAGTCGCCACGCTTTCTCCCGATTCTCGAGTTGAGACCGGGAGTCTTGCATTGCAACGACAGTACCGGTCGGTAGGTGCGTCAGTCGAACAGCGGACTCCGTGCGGTTGACGTGCTGTCCACCTGCGCCACCAGCACGCATGACATCGATCTTGACGTCCTTCGGGTCGACATAGTAGTCGCTCTTGGGGTCGTTGAAGCTGTGTTCTTCCATCTCCGAACCACCTTCAGCGGCAATGGAAGGTAATACGAGCACGCTCGCAGCGGATGTGTGCGTGCGGCCTTTGCTCTCAGTAGCTGGGACGCGCTGGACGCGATGGACACCGGCCTCGCAACGTAGCATGCCATAAGCTCCGGGTGAGTCAACCTCGAGGATGGCCTCTTGTACATGGCTCCCTCCCGCCCCAGCGCTGGAGACTATGCCTTCCGCTGTCTCGTACTTGAGCAACGCGGACCTGAGACCGACCCGAGCACAGTACCCTTCGTACATGCGCACCAGGTCGCCCGCAAATAGTGCAGCTTCATCTCCGCCAGCGCCGGGCCTGATCTCGACCAGACATGGCAGGTGCGCAAATGGGTGGACGGGCACCAAGCTGGATCTCAACGCGGCAGACGCATTCTCGACGCTCTCACGTGTTGGTTGGACGTCATCCTCTGCTAATTCTCGTAATTCTTTGTCCGGCGATTGTAGTATCGACTGCAGCTCCTCCAAGGCCGAGCTCGCTTTGTCGTATTGCTTTACGGCGGACGACGTAGACTGCAACTCGCCGAGTCGCTTCGCGGCATTCGCATCATATTCCGTCGCAAGTCTGTTCGTGAGCGTCGCGTGCTCTTGCGCAATCGTACGGGCACGGGATAGTAGCGCAGGCGAGATGTTACCGGGAACTGCAGCTGTGCGATTCAGTCAGCGGTGGCATGAATGTGAAGCTCCAATAGGTCTACCTGTGCTCTGGTAACGCGCGATGATGCGCTGTCGTGGTATAGACCGCTGTAGGCATCTCGCACACACCCATGGCGTTGCGGACATGGCATCGTGCCGGTGAATTGCCAGGACATGGAGTCGAGAAGGAGCTTGAATGATCGCCTCAGGCACCAATGCTTGGACTTCACCTCATCGGCCGGACATCGGGCAAGCTCCCCGATCCTTGATGCGACCACCCGTCTCCTCGTCACCACTTACACCCAAATCGACCTGCGCTTCGCCTCAACAGCTGCGTCGTGAGTAACTCGTAAGGTATTGGGTGAGACTCTCTGCGACCAGGCCTCGATGCGCTCTCCCTGCTATCCCGAAGCCGCACATGATAGCGCAGATATCTGGACCAAGACCTGGCTCGGAACGAACGAGGGAAGCCATGTGGCGCTGGGCAGTAGCATGTCCGGTCGCACACCGTCGACTATGCTTATGAACAAGGTCTGCACGCATTGCTATGCGCATATTGGCCTCCCAACGCAGGATTCTGAAACAAGATTCCGGCCGATTTTATCTTGCGGTTCCGGCCTCGAATACATGATCCATTGCAGGATCTGCATCCTTCATGCACGATACCTGTCTCTCTGGCCAGTACGCAATCGGCCCCGATAATAAAAATGCGTTCCCGGTGCTCTATTCTCGGCGGAACCTAACCCTTCCTGCAGGCTGTAATGCCGGCATCATGACTATCTCGGGTCGACCCAAGTCCACTGCGGTTCTCGTTTCATCGCTATATGGTCTCAACTTCTGCCCGCTGTGCCTCCACCCACTTTGTCGTAACGTGTGTTGTTGACGCCGCCTCATCGCCTAACAACCAGTGCTTGAGAATCGAGATTCCTGGCACTCTGGGCCTAGACTAACCCGCGAACATTGAGAAAGTTGCGGTTGTTCGGTGAGAAGGGACGAGTGTGAGGTCTTTCAAGGAGGTCTCGACCTTGCCAAATCTGAGAAAGCTCTTACAAACAAGACGAACACCATCCTCGCTGGTTAAACACGGCCCTCAAGGGAGTCACACGATCGTTGAAAATCCTGTCCTCTAGCAGTCCAACCATGGCGTCCGCTGAGCAGTACGAGCTGTTTGCTGAGGCATCAATCGCAGATCAAGCCGCCGCGAAACACTTCGGCATCGCCATCGGCGCTCTCGCCGGTCTATTCATACTTGCTCATTGGACACAAAAGCTTGCGCCCAGAGTCACTAATCGCTCCAGGTCCTGCGACCGGTTATATACGGCCACCATACGACCGTTCAGGCGAGCAGCAGCGGGTGCAGCAGTCGGTGGTGTTCTAGTGCTCCCGGGACGGATGCTGCTGGCGTCTGCGTACTTCGCCATCAACATCGTCCTGACGTTCACAAACGTAAACTGGACCTCGCAGACTCTGTTCGCGAAGAGACTAGGATGGTTGGTAGTGGCCAGCAATGACCTGATGTGAACAGCAGCTAATAAGCTCAGGATGGCGCTCTGCAATTTGTGCATTGCCGTTTTCCTCGGTCTCAAGAATACCCCATTGTCGCCACTCGCTGGCAAATCCTACGAGAGCATCAATGTGCTGCATAGGTGTTGTGGATACACCACCGTCATGTATATGGCACTGCACTCGACGTGAGATTGGCAGGCCTCACGTTGGGTCTAGTTCATTGCTTACGAGATTGTAGCATCTTCATCACCGGACTGCAGAAGGCTGGCGCACTGTTCGTGCTCTCGTCAAGAAACCAATATGCTGCGGCTACTGCTGGAGTGGCTCTCCTTGTCATACTGGTCTCCTCCTTCGGCTTTGTTCAGAAACGGCGGTACGAGCTCTTCGTGACGTTGCATCTCATACTTGTCGTCCTCGTTCTGGCCACCGGTGAGTCGGTTGTTCCGGCACATCTAGTATAGAAGCCGACTTGCGCAAGTGGGATACCACGTCTATCAGCCACCCGACATCTCGACGAAGACCATCGTTATACTCGGACTCGCGATCGCTTTATGGGTCGCCGATCGTGCGCTTCGCCTCAATCGCTGGATGTACTATGGGGTCGGCAATTATTGCACCCTTGTGCCTCTCCCAAAGGGCGCTACGAGAGTCACGATGCATCGCTCGATCAAAGCGTCGCCGGGATCTCACGTCTTCTTATGGGTTCCTGGTGTCAAAGCTTCCCAGAATCACCCTTTCACACTCGTCTCCAATGATCCTGCTGAGTTCGTCATCCATGCGAGGGATGGCTTCACCAGGGCCCTGTATATCGCAGCGACCGCAAACCTGGTAGGCGGATGCGTGCTGCTATCGAAGGGCCGTATGGTCAAGTTCCAAATGTTCTGGAGTACGACAGGCTGGTTCTCGTCGCTGGCGGAAGCGGAGCGACATTCACATTTGCCATGGCGCTGCACTGGGCGAAGCATATCAGAACGCGGAAGCACAGGAGCACGCTAGATTTCATCTGGTCCGTCAAGAGCAAAGGTAAGCTACAAGATCCGGTGTCCCGAGCAACACGATTCTAATCTTGGTAGCGTACCTTCAGTGGTTCAACATCGAGCTTGCCGAGCTTCGCGCGAACCCAGCCGTCGATGTCACCATCCACATCACTGGCGTTGAAGGCAACGAGAAAGAAGACCTTTCGAAATCTCTACCCTTACGCTCGATGCTGCCAGCTCACTTCGTGAACAAGGGCATGAGCAGCGTCCCTGAGGAACGACCGACTTGCTGTTTCTCCAGCTCTTCCTCCTCAGCTACCAGTGGATCCGGCGGATTGCCGTCCGTATATCACTATAGTCGACCGGACGTGGATGCCATCATAAGACATGCTGTTGAGAGTGTGCCGAAGACGAAGAAGGTCCTTGTAGCTGGTAAGTGCGGTCATGGCACTGCACTCAGTCTGTAAACTGTTAACAAAGAGCACAGCTTCTGGTCCCTGTGGTCTACTCACAGATATCCGGCTATCTGCATCACGACGCATGACCGCAGACATGCCTAGTGTGCAGTTGCATCTAGAGGAGTTCGGGTGGTGATGAGCAAGGAGCAAGAGTCACTCGTTTCCGGATCACGGTGGGACTTGTGCTATGGCCTCCTGGAGTTCAGGGGAAGTATAGCGGCTCGACCTTCATCCGTTGACGTAGCATGTCTCGCGGGAGGGATTAGCGGCCAAGAAAGCGTGGTCATACTTCACGAATGATGAACCGTCTTGCCGGAAAGACTTGTACGCTACTCCGCAATGATTTGGGGAGATACGATGGGCATGAGGTCGTACAAGTTGGCGCTGAAGTACGAGTGTAAGCGGATTGGTTTTGCGTTCGAGCGTTGAGAAGAAGGGAGAAAAGGTAATTCTAAAGGAACAGTAAAAAGGTACTGATAGAGGCTTGAGAAAATTGCCGGCGGAAGTTGCAGAGACTAACATGTTGATGCACCCTCCACGCATGCCAGGAGGGTCGCAAAGAAATGCACTTACGCTTGGCCACAGACCTTGAGGCAGCAAACATCATGCGACGCAACTCGGTCGCGCCAGTCAGACCAAGCTTCCGGTTGTGCGTCCCGAGATCAGTCGTGAGCGAACTACTTGGCTTGATGAATGGAATACGAACGAGAAGCAACTATGTGACCACCGTCGTCTGACGTAGCCGTGCAAAATCAGGCTCGAGCAATTCGAGAGCGAATGTCAGTCAAGACATCACTCCTCCGCCCAAGCTGCCAAGCAGAAGCTTTTGCGCTGACCTTCGATACCGGTCGCTCTGCCAAGATACAGTAAACACTCCAAGCTGTCGGACATGCCACCGAACACCCTGCGCTGGCTGCTCTCTGCACTGGTGGTTGCAGTTCTATCGGCTCGTGGCGGACTCGCTGATACATGCGGGCCTAGTATAACGGATACGGTGAGCTTGGTTTCGGGGCTGCTCTGTTCCCTACCGCTGGCAATGCGTTGAACTTACGGTCCCTAGTATGACGATCTAGCAATCGGCGGAGGGCCCTCGTTCTTCATCTACAATGGACTACATTACAGCGCTGCATGGTCCGTAAGTCTTGCATCCTTTGTCTTTCCCGGCAGAACTTTCCACTCACATCAATCTCTAGCAGATCACGCAAATCAACCCTACGATTTGGGCTCCTTCGCCGTCTCACCGCCCAACGTCCTATACACCAGCGCCACGACCGGAGACCCTCAATTCGCCCCCTCGACTGAAGCTACTATCACCGTAGTGACTGGGTATGCGGAATTTCAGGGCCTGTACTATGCCTGCGCCGACTCCGATGGTGCGGTGCCCTGCAACATCTCCGCGACGGGATACGATGTCGATGGAAATGCAGTGCCGGAGATTATCCTGCATTATACCCAGCCTCTGATGTCGAGGAGTCTGATGTTTGCTGCGCCGGCGGAGGGACCGCCGATCAAGTATGTGAATGCTACGTTCAGGGTTGCCGGGAGTCAGGATGCCCCTTTCGAGACCGGCATGCTGATAATAATCTGATGCATGTGAACTGTGGTGGTGAGGCGCAGGGTGTGCAGATCACCCCTACACTCACAACCTTGAAGGGTGCTCCTACTGCCTAAGCGGTGTTATTCGGTCTTGAGGGGGATGCCTTGATGAGTATATGTATGTATGTCAGATCAACAGTGTTTCGAGGAGCGGTATAACGTGCGGCGCTCGTTGTTGAGCCTTCAGGCAAAATGGTTGCAACTCCTCTGAGAACATGTTCGCGCAAGGTTCATATGCGCTTGGCGTCAGAGGGTCACTGCTCGTATCATGATATGTGATGTCCGTTGGTGACGTTCATGTACCGCAGGTGTTGTGGGGTTTGAGCACCACCATCTACCCGATGACGCTGTTTGTCGGAAGCGGTGGTAAGAATGTCAGAGCAGAGCGAGGAGAGGTGAGGATAACAACATGGATGGAAGTCCTGCCAAGCCTACGCCAAGCCCGGCCAAACAGCAGGCGTCCGCTTCCTCGAGTCGGCGGTGACAGAGATAACGCCTACCCATTCCGCACAACGCCTTCCATACCAGAGTATTGTGTTGTAGGCTGGTGGTGAAATATCTTGGGTATCGCCTCTTCTTCTTCAAGATGCGCCGCATAGTCTACGGCATCTCCCTCTGGGTCTTCCTGGCCGCCGCCGCCTGCACCATCGCCGCCATCGCCCTCCCCAGCTGGATCACCTACAGCGCGCCCATCGGCGACGGCTCCCCTACTATCCGCGTCAAATATGGCCTGCACAAGCGCTGCTCGAGCATCACCGGGCAATGCACCACGTTCCCGCAATATGAGGACTGCTTGGGCGAGGACAGATACTTCTGCAGCATGTGGAGGAGCACTGGGTTCCTCATGAACTTCAGCATTGTGATTGAATTGGCTTGTGTGGTGGCGTACATCACGATTTTGGTGGGAGGGAGAGCGAGTAGGGAGGCGGGGTGGCAGGTTTTGGCCTCGTTGTTGGCCTTGGTTGCGGTCGCACAAATGATTGCCATGGCGCTGGTGGTAGGCTATACGTATTCGTATACGGTTGGTGAAATTGGAGCGCTGACGGTGCGATAGGCGTATCTCTACGACCACGATAACCGCTTTTTCGTTGGCTGGGAGCTGGACAAGTCTTGGGTGCTATGCACGGTGAGCTGGACGGTCTTGGTGGTCGACGTACTCGCTATCATCGCAGCGAAGTACCTGCTGCCGAAAGAGGACGACTACGAGCCCATACGGGACCCGCAATAGCAACGTCTCGCCATTACGCACGAGCGACGCGTTCATGAGATATTGAAGGCTGGCTATCACTTGGACAACGTATAGGAAGTGCTTTTGAGCATACGCACTGTTCCTTTGAGTTGGCGATCTCGTTCGTGATACCCCATTGTACATTGACTTATACAGCGAGAAGATAGACTTCCACACGCCAAACGGCATGTGTGTGGACGACGTTCAAACACCCCATATCTCGCTTCTTCGTGGAAACCCCATGCGCTTATTGTCGGTCTGCTGTGCTAATGTCGTGCATTTGCGGGT
>NAJQ01000010.1:0-25301 GCA_005059865.1 Friedmanniomyces simplex
GAAGGAGCCACCGGACTCACCATCTACTCGGATCACAAGAACCTGCAATACTTCACTACCACCAAGGACTTGTCGAGACGACAATGCAGATGGTCATAGCTACTCGGACAATATAAGTTCGACATCATATACACTCCCGGCAAAGACAATGGGCGCGCCGACGCGCTGAGCAGAAGCGACTACATGGAAGGAAATGAGTCGAAGCCACAGCGGATCCTCACAGTCAACAGAGACGGCAGCTTGAGTGCTGAGGCACAAGAGTTCAATACCACGTTAAGGATACTGCGAGACTCAGGCGAGGAATTCCCGGTGGAATACGGGAAGTACAAGGTACCGCCTAAGAAAGAAAACGACTGCATTCGAGACCACCACGATGGACCAACCGTTGGTCATCCTGGAGTCTCCCGAACCAGGGAACACATCCGAAGGAACTTCGCGTTCCCAGAGATGAGACTAAAAGTCTCAAAGTACATCAAACGATGCGACGACTGCAACAAAAACAAGGCTTCTCGACATGCCAAATACGGCAACCTGGAGTTCCGAGAACCGCCACAACAACCTTGGGACGAAGTCACAATGGACTTCATAGTCAAGCTACCCAAGTCAGCAGACCCAGTCACGGAGCACGAACACGACTCGATACTGGTCATGGTCGATCGATTGACGAAGTACTCTCACTTCATCCCTTGCAGCGAGACTATCACAGCCCAGCAATTAGGTTGCTTGGTGCTTGACAGACTTGTGCGCTATCACGGGATACCGACTGTCTTCATCACAGACAGAGACAAACTCTTCACATCCAACTACTGGAAGACGCTAGTCGCAGCAATGGGAATCAAGCACAAGCTGTCCACAGGTTTTCACCCGCAGACCGATGGACAAACCGAACGAAGTAACCAGACACTCGAGGCGTACTTGCGACACTACGTCAACTACGTACAAGATAATTGGGTAGCACTCTTACCCATGGCACAAATCGCAATCAACAACAACGCTTCCGAAACCACGAACGTCACACCGTTCTACGCCAACTTCGGGAAAGACCCCAACCTCTTCATGGAAGCCAAGGCAGGTCCTCAGACGGATCGAGCGCTGAAATCTTCCGCCGATCTCAAGGACGTCCACGACGCTATGCGACAAGCAATCACCAAATCCCAAACAACTCTGAGCAGGCAACGCCACAAGGACTCAAAAACGGCACCTCAGCTTAAGGAGGGGGATAAGGTGTACCTCCTCACAAAAAACCTCAAGACCAGACGAGGTACAAAGAAATTGGATCATGTGAAGGTCGGACCATTTTTGGTCGACGAACAGAGAGGCAAGGCTAGCTACAAGCTACGCTTGCCCAAGGACGCCAGAATACACCCGGTGTTCCGCATATCACTCCTCGAACCTGCAGACCCAGACACCACACTGCAGACGACGTTCCACTTCGAACCCCAGGAGGAAGACAAATTCGAGCCCGAAGAAATCCTGGAACAGCGAGGTCAGCGATACCTCGTCAAGTGGAAGGTTTACCCCGACGAGGACAACACATGGGAACCAAAGGCTCACCTCAAGAATTCCCCCCGACTTCTGAAACAATTCCACCAACGCCACTTGGAGAAGGGTCGAAAGGAAGATTCCAGAACGCATCGTCATGGACGATCGAGAAATCAGCCCAGGAAGGGATACGCAGTTGGAATACACCTTCCAACTCCTCCGACGTCCCCTCAGGCTCCAGAAGACATTCAGCTGGTGCCTCCAACGCACCAGGACCCTCAACAGGAAGCTCCTGCAAGGCAGCGAACTCCTTGCCAATCGCCTTCTCTTCGCGGCTCTCTGCTACGCGTAGCTGTTTCCGCAGACGATGGACGCGAGACATGGCCTCGGTCACCTTCTCTTCCGCCTCATCCAACTTCCGCTTCAGCTTCCGACGCTGATTGCGCAACCGTTCCCACTCGGTCCATGTAACCGTCACATCGCAGCCGGCGTACCCCTTTCGGACGCACTGCGAGCAACACCCGAATCCGACATCCACAACGCATCTTGGACGGGCCTGGCCTTCCGGCACCCTCGCGCTTCGACAGGAGGAGCAGGGGGAAGGCATCTCGCGGCCCTCGGATTCGATAAGTAGGGCTTGACGTTCACGTCATTCTCTTCGAGTCAGCGGCTCTCCGCTCATGATGTTCAGGTGTGGAAGGATACTTACAGAAAGCTCGAGGACGAGCTGAGAGATAAGGCGGGGGTGATGTTACGAACATGCGCTGGAAGATTATGGACGGCAAGGAAAAGGCGCGATGACAACCAATCAAGAGTCTGGGGATATCACGTGACCGACCAAGCCTCCTTAGGCGTGGTCGAACTGACCAGACGACCAACGGACCAGTCGAGTGGTCAAGCGGACGGACCGACCAGTTGACCGTCGACACGGTCGAATGGTCGGATGGTCACCAAGAGACACGAATCTCCTATGTATATAGCAGGCGTGCTTTCTTCATATGTAGTTCGTGTTCAACTCATGTTGCAATCCAACTGAAAGGTCTTCGCATACCTAGGAACGATTCCAGCAGAGCAGTTCATCAACGAGAGAAGTATCACCCAATACTGACCGTGTCTTGACACTATCCAAGCCCACCGAGCTCTACCACGTGACACTACCTTGTAGGGTCGCAACACAGATCTTCTAAGGCTATTAAAGCTATCTAGCTAACAAGCTGCTACTCTAAATTGCTGTTAATTGGTTTGTTAGTATTATAGAACATTAGGTGGCCGTTCTATCTATAACTAACTATGCCCTAAGCATGAAGGGCGACCTCTTGTAACCGTTTTATAAACTAAATACAGTCTAGGTAGAACCTTATTGCGACCCTATAAGGTAGTGTTACGTAGTAGAGCTCGGTAGGCTTGGATAGTGTTAAGACACGGTTAGTATTAGGTGATACTTCTCTCGTTAATAAACTACTAGAATCGTTCCTAGGTATGCGAAGACCTTTCAGTTGGATTGCAACATAAGTTAAACACGAACTCCTAACTACAGAATCCATCGTAATTATATACATAGGAGATTCGTAAAGAGAGATCCTATAGCCTTTCTAATCTCTCTACTCTTACTGCTCTTGTCGAGAGCATAAGAGCACCGAGAGCACTAGGAGTACGGGTGCGGCCCTTTCCGCTACTATGCTTTTCTTATTAGTTGGCCTGTGTCCTCCGATAGTAGTGTCCGTAACAAACCTCTTACTATCGTTGCAAAGCACTATCTTAGTAGCACGAGACTAGATTGCAAAGTCGCTTATATTACTAGAGACTACCTATCTCTAATATTGGAGTTTGTAGTGCCTTATCTAGCTAGCAAACTAGTACCGCATATTAACATTAGATAGTTTAAGCTAGCTCTTCTAATAGGCCTTACATTTATGGTATCTAGCCTTATTTAGAGCTTTTTGACCCTTATCTAGTGCGCAGTAGTTAAATGTCTATTAACGGTATATAGATAAGCTAGCTCTTGCTACGGTAATAGCCTAGTGCCGTAATCTGACCGGACGTATCAAACAAGCCGTTTAAGCGTGCTATTATCAATAAGTCGAGGACGGCCGGTTTGTTTAGTACTAGATCTTTGCTGTTGATGCTTGTTGTTAATCTAATTGACTTGTGTGCGTTTGTAGGGGCCCTCTTGCTCCCGTACTTGTTCGTGACTATATCCGAGTTCAAGAGCCTTTAGAACGCGGTTCTTGATAGGTATGTTATATTCGCGGTTTAGCTTGACGACGCAATTGCGCGACAGCGTGTGAATGGATTGAGAAGCCGGTAACATGATTCGACTCCTTAGGGTGTAGGGATTCTTTTGAGATGTTACTCGCGTGTTTGCGACAGGTGGTTGTAGTGTTATAGAGTTGTGAAGTGTTGGTACGTGTATTGTGCACCTAAACTTAGTGCGGGGAGGGGTGAAGCCTTTGTTGTTATCTAGCCTTAGACGCGTTTCTTCAGAAGGCAAGCGCGCTTGCATCGGTAAAAGTAAGCACAGACCATAGGGTTCAACCGTCCAATTGCATGAGCACTAAGTTGTTCGGTCTTCATTGGATGTTGGCTGAACCGAAAAGCTCGTTCACTGCTTGTTCAGTGGCCATAAATATGAAGCGTTTGGAGAGCTCGAGAGATGTCTTACGTGCGGAGAGGCCCCATCTTCGGCCATGCAATTGGATCAGTCTGTAAGGTTCACGCAGCACCTGATCTGTCGGACTTTGCGATTAGGGCAGACAGGTGTTGGTCGCAACGAATGAAAATGTGAGAATTCAGAGCCTCGGCTTCGGCAAATATTAGTAGAACCATTGCGCGTTTCTCCGCGACGATCCGTTGGTGTGTTGCTTCTCATGCCCTCCGGCATTCCTGTCCGTCGTTACACATCACGACTTTTTGATAGTTGTGTTCGTAACCCTCCATAGCTTTGTGTTACAATATACAGTCATGCCGGCCGAATCGATCTACACTTCCTTTGAGGTCCCCACGCAAGACCTGTGGGGCTTTCTTTTCGAGAGGAAAGACCAGCCTTTTCCGGACGACAAAGGCAAGCGTCTAGCTTTTTGGAAACGAGGTGCCATTTCTAATGGTTTGCACAAGTTATACTCCGAGACCCCTATACACAACGCATCTATACCTTTGGCCGGACACAAGACGCGGCCATTGAATTCGGGAAAGGCTTGAGGAGCATGTGGGAATGGGAGAAAAACGATGTACTCGTCCTGTTCACACCCAATTGCATCGATACACCCGCGGTCATGTGGGGTTGTCTTTGGGCTGGCGGCGTTGTCTCTCCCGCCAATCCAGGTTATACACCAGGCGAGCTTGCCTTCCAGCTGAAAGACGCCGGAGCAAAGGCATTGGTGACCCAGGCGCCCTTACTTGGAGCTGCTTTGAAGGCGGCGCACAACGTGGGATTGCCGGAAGACAGGGTGATACTTATAGGAGACGAGAGGGATCCGAGCTGCAAACACAAACATTTCACCAGCATCCGTAACCTCGCAGGAAGGAGCACATATCGACACGCAAAATCGAACCTAGAGAAAGACTTGGCATTCTTACCGTACTCCTCAGGCACGACGGGACGCCCAAAGGGTGTAATGCTGTCGCACCGGAACGTCGCCAGTAACATAATTATGAGCTACAAGATGGATTCCTTGACCATGAGCTGGCGAGCAGACAAGTTGATAGCCTGTCTTCCGTTCTTCCACATTTATGGTACGTCACCAGCTTGACCTGCTATGAGTATTATACAGGTTGACTAGGTGCCTTAGGTCTCACCGTGTTGATTCATCAAAGTTTCTACAGTGGCTACGAATTGGTCGTCATGCCAAAGTTTGATTTAGAAGACTACTACAAATTTGTTCAAGAACACCAAATCACGATGAGCTATCTCGTCCCTCCGATAATTCTGCGACTTGCCCGGGATCCCGTGGTGAGCAAGTATGACCTTCGCTCTCTTAGGATGGTCAACAGCGCCGCTGCACCTCTTACGAAGGAGCTGATGGAAGCATTCCATGCGCGTCTTGGAGTGCCAATAAAACAAGGCTACGGACTAGTAAGTGTCCTTCAACTGCAGGCCTTACTATATCGCGGCAGACTGTGCAACCGATAGTCGGAGACTAGTCCCACAACTCATAATCAGGCAAGTTCTTGCAAAAGCTTCAACGCCTACGAGCTAGTTGTTGACAGTGAAACCAGCCGTGGGATAGGTGGCGAACGACGATGGGTTCCGTGGGCACATTGCTGGCGAACCAGACCGCGAAGTACATGTCGCCGGAACACGAAGAAGTGCCTACTGGGAAGGCTGGTGAGCTTTGGATCAAAGGGCCCAATATCTTCATGGGCTATCTCAACAACCTAGAGGCAACGAAGAACGCGCTAACATCTGACGGCTATTTCAAGACTGGCGACGTCGGATATCAGGATCAGAAAGGCAACTTCTACATCACGGACCGGGTGAAGGGGGTTATAAAGAATTAGGGATTCTAAATTGCACCCGCTGAGTTGGAGGTGAGTTTCTTCGATTCATTGGGGTAAGCAAAATTTTTAGGAATCGAGAAATGCGCTAACGCGGGGCACGGGGGTGCGGTCCAAACGGGGGTGCGGTCCAGCAACTCCAAGTTGACCACCTTGATAATTGAATATCTCAACAACTACAAGTCTAAATGGCTTGAGATTCACACATATTATACATTGGTATCTACTCTTGACTCCTACATTGTGTCAGATTATGGCCTTGTGTGTGGCATTTGCTACAGGTTGGTGGCCTCCTCTTTGGCCTTGGCATCTCCTCTGTCAACTCAGCTTTAACCTGCTCTTGAACCACCATAGCCTGTACTTCACCAACTGACAAGGCCTTCTCTGATAGGAGAGCCTTCCTTGTCCTCTTCCTACGAACATGCATAGCCTCATTGGCCTTTTGGAGAGTAGTAATCTGTGCCTGTAGTAGGGCTGTTGAAGTAGCCATAACCTGGGCACCTTTGGAAAGCTGGTCAAGGGCTTCAAGAATTGGGGTTGGTGAGCTGCTCTGGTGCCTTTCAAGCCTTTGCTTAATCAGTGTAGCTTGTTTGTCCACTTCCTTGGTATTGCTTGGGGTCTTTGTACACCATGACTCTTCAGAGAGAGGTTGACTTGGAGACCTTGGTACTGGATCCAAGTGTGACAAGACAGCCTCTGGATCAAACGGATGCAAGCCAGAGCCTCTGAACCCTGCTTGGACATTGGCCTGAGTGAAGGAAGCAAGGAAGGCTTGGTAGAAAGTTGCAATGAAGTCCTCCTTTGTAACATGGAAGACATGGTTTTTGATGAGGTCCTGGTTCTGTATTGAAAAGGCTGTCTTTAAAGGATCAAAGCAGCCAACATCCATTGGTTGAAGCATATGTGAAGAGTGCGGAGGCATCCAAAGGAGAATGATGCCATTGTCTTTACAGAACGTCCTGAACTCTAGTGTTGTGTGGCTTCCATGGTTGTCAAGGACAAGGAGCCTTTTGCTCCCAACTGTCTTCTGTCTTGTATGCTTTGCAAAATGCTGGATCCATTGGAGGCCAACCTGGTCTGTAGTCCAGCCATTTGGACTTACTGTAAAAGTCCATGTTGAAGGCAGGCCTTGGTGGAACCATGTGTGGTTTAGCTCCTTCCCTTTGAAGACAAGGAATGGAGGAATTGTCGAGCCATCTGCACAAGCTCCTTGGATCAATGTGACCCATTGTGTGTTGGTTGGTTTGACCTGTTTTGGCCTTCATGGTTTGCTTGCATCTGTGACAACCATTGAAGCAGAGATCTGGCCCATTTGGAAGCCAGTTTCATCAAAGTTGTAGATGTCTTGTGGTAGGATCCCATACTTGTTGATTGTGTTCCTTACAACCTCAAACCAGGCTCCAATAACCTGTGGATCCTCACATAGCCTTCTCTGGCTCTCATATGTCCTCCCAAGTTTGACCTGAATTCTTGAAGTCCTTTTTACAAAGGTGTTTGGCCGGTTCACTCCAACAGGTGGGTCACCTCTTGCTTTGCAGATTGAATCTGCTATTCCTTTGACTAGGCTGATTGTAGGGGATAGTCCTTGGGCAGCAAGCTTCAGAATGTTCTGGACTATCACCTCCTCTTCAACTGTAGACATTCTTCTGTTCTGTGGTTTGAAATCCTCTCTTGCAGGTCTTCCCTTGATTCGATGGATGAGTGTAGTTTTGGGCACCTTATAGGTGTTTGCAGCAGCTGACATAGATGCGCATTGGCCTGACAGGAAAGCTGACATCGCAAGCAGTATACCGCCTTCGTCTGGACTCATATGGATGCGATTTGAGTGAGGCATTATATGTACAAGATGGTGAACATAGAATTAGTGGATTGCTGGACCGCACCCCCGTTTGGACCGCACCCCCGTGCCCCGCGTTAACCAGACCAAGGTGACTCAGCTGAGCTCCGCGCTTGCAGATTCACTCTATCTTCAGACCACTAAAATCAGCGCCACTTGCTGTCCTCGACGTAGAAACACTCTCTGAAAGGCTATCCATTGACAGTCATTGCCATGAAGATATCGAGGACTTTCGCCCGAGATCGCGCAGTATGTGTCCCCCCCTGGCCACGCTGGAGCTCATTCGTAGATACAGGGCAAGGACGACAAGCATTTGCCACTTGACAATCAGACGTCGCTACATCGTAAGCGCCGAGCTATGAGACACGATGTAGTGGAACGTAGGCTCAGAGAGAAAGAGAGAGAGAGGGATTCGCACTGTCACACACGCGCAGCTGAGGAGCCTGCCGTGCGACATAGAAGGTAAGCAATGGCCATGGGTGGTATGCTGTGTGCGACGGGTCGCGGCGACACTGTCCTACTTGAGAAGGCGACAGCAAGATGTCTTCGATATAGGAGTCTGAAGAGGCTACCAGACAAATCAACCACGGTGCGACAAATAAGATTCTACGATGAAGGCACTTTCTCCTCTTTTCCTCTCAGCCTGTATCTTGTCCTGGGCCCAGGCGTTACCAGATCAAGTTTCGAAACGAAACAACAACTTCATGGACGGCGAAAGTAAGCCGGGACTCGCTATGACCGCCAACATCTTTACCATCATCGCCGCCATAGCTCAACTGGCAGCAATTGCTGTCGGCTTGCGCTTGCAAGCCCGGACGATTGTAAGTAACATCCCAAAGATGACCTTGATATTGGACCGGGCTGCTGACCCATGGTAAGACTAGCTGAGTTGCGGCACTGCATGCAATTTACGCCCACCCAGTCTACGCATCAGTACAAGAACGCCACTTCAGCAAGAGAGTTGTACGCCGAGGAGATGGTTTGAATGTTGCTTAGGTGGCAGAGGCAAGGTCGCCGCATGGCCCACAGGTGGACAAGACGCCAGAGCACAGAGGGGTTGTATGGGAGGTCACCTTGTCATCGATTCTTCTAAGGCTGTAAGTTAGCGAATTATAAGTCCACAGATGATCTTGCGGGTAGTCTCTATACCTTCTCCGCACGTGTCATTCGATTAGTTCTGGCAACGATCATGATTGATGTGGTAGCATTTCCGGCAAGTACTCAAGTAGTACTCGCAGTCAGCCGGACTCTTAATACTATGCAACTGGGAACATCAGTGTATATCGATCAGCCTGCCGCTGCAGCTATGTGAAACTCTACTTCCATGCGTGCGGCCATTTGAAGATCACTGATCTTTGCTCATATTGCTTAGAAGGCCAACCCATTCACCCACTGTACAGTTTCTAGACGCGATCCAGCCTTGGTCCTCCGTACTTCAACCCCAAGCGACAAGTGAGTCTCTCGCGAACGACCATCTACGTCGATGCCACCATGCCAAGACGTATATACTCCCAGTCTCGAGTCTCGAAGCCTAACGAACACACCACAGGCTCCAGCTGACTTCTCCGTACCTGCGATCTCTGAAGGCGTACCGGTACGTATGACTCCCACTACCGATTCAGCCATAAGACCCATATGCCTCTTAGCTGGCGAGGGCTCCATATCAAGCGCATCTCGTTCAAGATACCTTTCTATCTCTTTTGCTGGAGATTCCCAACCCAAACTACATGTCTGTAGTTCGTAGAGTAGCTGGTGTAGACAGTCTCTTTGGAAGTTGTTCAGCCCTCTCTTATGGCGCTTTCGGCTCCATCGAGGCGGACGAGGCCATGCACGCATCCGGAGTGTGCCCTCTGCCCGCCATAGATTGCCTCTGCTCGCAAGTTCAACATATGTGAGCACGTATCAGAGTGTGACAAATTTATGCAGCTCCAAAGCTTGGACGGAGAGAAGCACTCCAATAAGTATCAGCGCAGCGAGGCGCCAGGATAAGTCAGCCAGGCATCCTCAAAGCTTAGGCCAAATTCTCCCCGAACTTCGTTTCTCCAACCGTCGCAGACTTATCAACTGCACTCACCATGCAGGTCAAGAGCCTCTCCCTACGCAGAGCGACTGCCACCTCTTCAGCACTGCGCCAGAACTCCGCAACCTTATATACCAGTATGCTCTCATCTCCGAAGAAGCCATCGACGTCGACTGTTTCTCCAAATCGAGCCATTGCCGTCCCACTGCCCTTCTTGAGACCTGCCAGGCCATCCGTCAAGAGGCCAGCCACATCTTCTACGAGCTCAACACATTTCGCGCCGTCATCCGACTTCAGTCCGAAGGCACTCCTCAGGGGAGATCTATCCTGCCTACCTTTCGTGCCGAAAAGACTGCAGCGATCTTGTCGGCGCTGATGGGCTGTCTCGCCACCTTCTCTTGGCCGATGGGCTGAGTAGGAGCCTTGCGTCCGGCATTGACGTTTGCAAGATATGTGTATGTGGGAAAGAGGTGCTTATGCGTTTGCAGCGTAGTCTTGATGTAGTCAATCGGGATCTTCGGGAACTCGGCGTTGAGGAGGGTAAGGATGGACCGTAACACAATGCGCTCAGGGTCTTGCCGGTCCTGCCGGAGCCACGGCTCGACGCCTAGGTCGTCCTGAGTCAGCTGTGGATGCAGGCTGTGATCCAGGTGACCTTCGTCGAACCTTTCCTGCATGACGAGATTGAACCGGTAAGGCTCAGGGATGACGCCAGCGCATCTCGATGAGCTCGGATTCAGGGTACGTGAACATCTCTCGTATTTAGAACTTCTTGCTCTGCCGCGTCGGTGCTGGATGCTATTGCGACTCCGTACCCGTGTTCTGATGTGTCGCCGTGGGGTTCATCAGGCACCCGGACCTTCTGGCCTTCAAAGCTCCGCGTTTCACCAGCGCGCCGGTTGTGCGCGGCGTGGTTGTGTTGATCTGACTCATCGTCGCTCAACAAGTCGATCACCTCTGGAAGGCTGGCCATAACGCCAGGTCGGTTGTACGTACGTCGCGTGAGGAGGCAGTGGACGCGGTCAAGGGAGGTGAGCGTTTATGGATAGCCCGTGGATGATGCTGTCGTTGTGGACGGGGAGGTAGCTCCACTGCCACGATTGGCGGACCAAGGCGGGTTGTCACAAAAGGACTTTAGCCTCAGTCGTTTTCCTGGCATTGCTTGCTTGGGGAAGTGTCGCGGTAAGCGCTGTGCACGGACATTTGCCCACAGGCAGATTACATAAGCGGACATGAAGAGTGTGTTCCCACAATGCACCTCCGATTATCCCTCCTGTGCTCGCATATGACTTGTGCCACCAGGCCGACAATTTGCACCGCCACAAGATAATTAAGCATACTGCTCGGATGTGCTCATTCACCGTAATCACGATCAAGCAGTCGAGTGGAGCTTTGAATTGTTGTGCGAAGTCAAGGGCAAGAATGAGACGACTCGAGTGCACCCTAATCTGGCGATGCCGAAGCACAGCGAGCAGTCAAGAGGGAAATTTACAGCAGCCTGTAGGTAGTTCGAGCAAGCACGCAAGTCAACTCATGTGGATGTTGCACCTTGACCCCCTGTAGCAATCACCGCATCCGGACCTCCATCAATCGCAGAGTCGCCCTTCCTCGTCGTGAAACCATCAACAGAACCTACCTCTGCCAGCAGACGAGTTTCGGTTCGCATAGAGGGGCGCTTGCGGCGCTATGCCAGACCCTAGGTAGTATCCTTCTGCGCCGTCCCCTCCCCTGTGCCGGTGTGCCCCTTGAAGATGA
Source organism: Friedmanniomyces simplex (assembly GCA_005059865.1). Lineage (NCBI taxonomy): Eukaryota > Fungi > Ascomycota > Dothideomycetes > Mycosphaerellales > Teratosphaeriaceae > Friedmanniomyces > Friedmanniomyces simplex. Next base: position 11,589 of record NAJQ01000010.1, read on the forward strand.
GGGTAAACCAGCTGCCCAAGCGCCTCCTCTCCTCCGTACCTCGGTCCCTTTGCTCCCCCTTACACCCCGCGCCCTTGGAGCTAAGACAATGCTGCTGATCTCCACGGCTTTAGACAGGCGGAGAGGAGTGATAGCGTACAGACGGAGTGGAATGATACGGTCGGCGTTGTTTGCGTCATGCACTTGTCGTGCGATTAGATAGCGGCTGGTACGACCACATCACCCGACGTCCGAGTCTCGGGTATTTCAATCTGCGTCGCCTGCGACGTCACACAAACTGGATGCGATTCGTGGCGGTAATGGTATGCGCAGCGCCGGGCGTTGTAGATATGGGTCGGCGAAAAGACGCTCACCCCAGTCTCATCTTTTGTAGCCATGATTCTTTGCGCTAAGCGCGTGCCAATCGCGCCAGCAAGGTCCTTGGGAAGTTCGGGCATCTCCAAGAGTGAAACTAGCCAGGTCTTATCCACCCACAACACCCACGTGTCCGTTATTAGACGTCGGAAGGACGGCACTGGGGTCGACCACGCGTTCCCAAACCAGGTAATAGCGATGCACGCGTTGGGCCGTTTCAAAGAGAGTGTTAGCTCGTCGACCACAAAGTTTGCACTTTTAAGATCTCCGAGCTTGTCGGCAAGGCGATATAGCCGATAGAGGGCCCAGAAACGACCAGTCTCTGTTACATCGTCGGGAAGGTTAATCTCTCGGTGATAGAGGAGATGGAGATAGCCGTCAAATGTCGTTGCTGACTCGTCGCTTAGGTCGACAGGGCAACCCACGTCTTTCATCTCTTTATCGCGCTATCAAAGAAAGGCGACTGCAATCTGATGACGTCCGAATGCACAATAGTCGAGGCAGTCGCGTGCGTGGAAGGGAGAGGCATGATCGTGGCACTGGCCATATTAGTCGGTGTGGCTGTTACGAGAAGCACGGATGTTGTGAGGATGGTCTCCGTGTGTGTCCTGAGGACAACATTGGTGTGAGGCTGGGAGGCTTGCGAGACCAAAGAGCAAGTCAACTCATTGGTATCGGAGGATCTTCTCGATATGTTGGCGACGTCGGAGCAATTCCAGCTTGTTTGGGGAATGACGACACTTTGGGGCGACATGCTTGCGAGTGCTTTTTGCGAGTCGGATGGCGAGGGCAAGAATGTTGGGACACACTGCACCTGGTGTGAGATAGCAAGGAGACCGACCCTGAACGACGACCGTCGTCGACAAGGCCGTGGTCTCCGCCACGGCTGCGCAACAATTCAGTCTCCGCCGTTGAAGGTCTGTTGGCGTTGGTACCATTATTTGTAGAAACACGAAGTGGCACGGCGGCGCTTATGGGTTGATTTTGCTTTGCGAGTGGCCGCGAACAGACTCAGTTTAGACTAGCCACCTCGGTTCCGCGCGCTTGTAATGTGGCTGAGCTTCCCGCATGCGAGGCCTGGTAGACTCGTGGTCGTCCACATTGGATGGCGCAAATACGAAGCATACAGACTGATCATAGACTCCTAAGCCGAAGTGGGTAGGTGCACCAACAGCTAACGTAGCAATGGCGCCGTCGGAGACCGTGTAGCGTTGCTGGGACCCTTCAGAATGCAGGAGTATCAAAGTTTTGTTATCCCCACGGCTGTTTCCCAGCACCTTCCGGTCACGGGGAAAATAATATTCCCTTCCATATATAACGCAACGAGGAGGTATCATTCCTGCATACTGCAGGCGCTCATTTCTCTGAAATCGACGATGCGAACTCGTGAGGTTCGGAGAAGGGAACAGAATCTTGGCGTTCCGAGAAGACCTCACCTTCCTGCGGCGCGGTGGCGGTCGCGTAGTGATTGGATCTAAGCGACTCGGAGACTCTACAATTCAAGCGATGCAAACCAACCGGACCTTCCGAAATACGATACTCGGGTCTCATCACATTCTCCAGATCATAAGTGTGCGATCCGACCTAGAAAGCCCGTTGCATTCGGCCTTCGCAGCATCGGGCATGTTCAATGAATTCTAAAGTTTCCGGATCCCGTTGAAGACATCCCGTCACGAGCAGCACGTGGAGCCCACGGCATTCTTCGAGAAGGGCCGGCCATTGCCGAAGCTGGGAAGTCGCTGTCGCTCGATGCTCACTCCGTCAGCCGGCGATCTACGACTTGGACGTGCACAGTAGCTGCTGTGGGAAACAGTGGAAAATGAGGCGCTCGACCAGGTGTCCTTGTATGATGTGACTGGCCGACTTTAGCGGGACCATCATCTCTATCCGTTCGCTTTGTCCAGCGACCATCGTTCTGATGGGGCGGTTACTCCACGCACTCGCACGCTACAACATATCCCTCTCGTACCGTACTACGCAGAACCCTGGCATGAATGGTGACAGCGGAAAAATGAATGGAGGTCCCTATGATGTGTACAGCATTCCCGTATCCACATAATGGCACCGTGCGCATGGCCGCGCGTCTCGAAAGGAGAAAGCGGTGAAGCAACAGCTTTTGATGACGCAAGAGGGAACATCACGTCTTACAGTGTTTCCGCAACGGCTTCCCGGTGACTGCAAAGGTTCTGCCGATCTAGCTGCTGTTGTCCTACACAAGCGGTCCAGCTCCTCTCACCTTGAAGCATCGAACAGCCTGCGCCTACCCGGCAAGAGTTGGCACACTGTTTTCTGTAAGCGTCACCTAAGCTCGAAGCCTTGCCAAGTCAGAGCACTAAATTGGAAGCGACATGATCGCAATATCTACCACAAGATCGTGAAGTGATTTACCGTCGTCGTCAGGAAAGCATAGCGCATCCACGGAGTCCTTGTGGCAGTCACCCTTTCGGAATAATGAATCCTGCAATTGCCAATCGTCAGGGTTTGCACGTCATGTTGCTTGATCACGCTTACCTTCAAGACATTAGTATGCTTCCACGCAAGATCAATCCTAAGGGACAAAGTTTCATGCTGCCCTGTGTCGATTATGGGCGGCACGTCTCCTTTGCTGCTGCCAGATTGCGGTCTCCTTAACACCCGCAACCCTGAGACCTCGCCACCGTTGCAACATTGGTGTTCTCGCAAATGATTTATAAGAGAACACAGCGTGGATGCATTGCCACGGCTGAGGCATGTGTCTTAATCCACACTGCTTATGATCCAAGCTTCATCGAGGAGCGCGTGTATATCCAACGCATAAATAAGAAAAGCAACGCCGTCATGTGTTCATCAAACTGCCGCAGCCTTTCAATAAGTTGCCGACGACCTCGCAGTCACCACAATTCTATCTTCGGAGCATTCGCGCCACTCCGTCACAATCTCCTCGGACGAATCCTGATGCCAATAGCGCCGAAAAAGTGCGGATTTCATCCTCGAACGAAAATGGCTTTAGCTTCGGAAAGACTCGTAATTTCTCTGCGAAGCCGAGCCCTTTGTCGCTTCAGCTTCGGCGCCTCGCCAGCAATGTGCTCGACCTCCTCGGGACCTAGAGCGATCACAAATGTTGGTGAGAACAGGTTCAAGGGCGTCTCAGGTCCGCTGAGAAGAAGGTGGTCGGTAGCCTGTTTGAACACACTGTCCACGAATCGCTCAAGCGTCACGTCGTAGTACACCTGCACAATGTCGTGGATGTCCCTGACCATGTGGTCCGTATTGCTCATGGGATGAGTTCGCACGGCGTCTCGAACCACAAAGAAGAGCGCACAGACGCGTCCAGCGGCTGCGCCCCACCCCCGGCGTACGCGAGGAATAAGAGCAGATATGCCGTGTTGGACGAGGAGGATGAATAGGCAGGATTAGGGAGCACGGCGAGTTTACGAGCATCACTTACGAGACATGATGTTCGCTTGGCAGTGGCCGTCGGATATGGACACCGCTGGTAATGGAGGCGGTGTGATGGAGTAACTTGGCGGCGAATCTAACACAAGCATCTCAGGGTGTCCATCTATGTCACGAAGTGTCACTCTCACCATCCCATTGCTTCACGCTAGTCGCGGCGTTTCCCGGCTGAAAACATGCCTTACCCCGCACATAAACAGCGTGGCTGACGCCAGCGAAAGCTTTCTCCTGGCCAGATCTCCACTCGGGGAAGAGGGAGCCATCCGATCTGACGGTCAAGTCGCAGTCCCGCATACAACCACCCTGTTTCGGTCGACGTGCGATCGAATGGGCAGGTCCTACACCCGTCCCGGCTCCCTCTCGTGGTGTGATTTGCTGGCATCGCGGGAGTGCCTGACTAACGATGCATATCAGCGTATGACACGCGGGAGATGTGTCAATACATGATGGTAGCACAGGTAAGGTGCCGAGGATGGAATGCCTTGTGGGTGTTACTTGTTCTTGTGGATCTCACCTTGAGGTTCTTCCTGTACGTTTTCGACTTTCATTCCTCCCCTTCTACCAAATCGAGAGTACAAGCTGGAAAGGATGCGGTCGACGCTCTTCCTCGCACCGTTGCTGGCCGCCATCACCAGGACGAGGGCTCAGCATGATCATCTCGAGATTCCTGAAGTCGAGCAATATGTTCACTCCATGCTCGGGGAGTTCGCCCAGTATGTAAGACAATTCATCCCTACGAGTCCTCGCTAACGAGGCACAGCTGGACTCACTACCCTGGCCCGTCGCCCACCTACTGGCATCATCCCTCGCCTAGACCGACAAAGCCTGTACCCCCAAGGCCCACTGATCAGTGCGACTACTGGCTCGCTGATGTCAAGCACCAAGGTATCGCAGCCTTCAATCCATCCCCAAATACCTACCAAGTATTCAGGAACGTAAAGGACTTTGGCGCGAAGGGAGACGGAGTAACGGACGACACGACGGCTATCAACAATGCCGTCTCGAGTGGCGGTAGGCTCGGGCCAGCTCAAGGCGGATCGACGACCGTCACCCCGGCGGTGGTTTACTTCCCTCCTGGTGTCTATATGATCAACGCGAGCATCATCGACTATTACGTGAGTACACTAATTGGTGTAACCACATGACGACTGATTGAGACACTCGCTAACTTTGCCACCCATCGATTGGAGTACACCCAGCTCGTTGGTAACCCGAACTGCCTGCCCACTATCAGAGCGTTCCCTACCTTCAGCGGTGGACTAGGCCTGATCGACGGAGACCAGTACGGCGCCAACGGGCTGGGCTTCGGGGCTACCAATATCTTCTGGCGTCAAATCCGCAACTTTATCATCGATATGACGCTCGTGCCTGCAGGCAGCAGCGTCACGGGCATCCATTGGCCTACTGCGCAAGCTACTAGCATACAGAATGTCATCTTCCAGATGAGCAGCAACAACGGCACGCAGCATCAAGGCATTTTCATTGAGTCGGGTTCAGGAGGCTTCATGAATGATCTCATTTTCAACGGCGGCCTTAATGGTGCGGTCTTCGGCAACCAGCAATTCACGATGCGGAACCTCACTTTCAACAACGCCGTGACCGCCATAAGCCAAATCTGGGACTGGGGCTGGACGTACAAGAGCATTACTATCAACAACTGCACTGTTGGCCTGAATATGGCTAGTGGAGGACCTGCGGCGCAGTCTGTAGGATCCGTCACGTTCATCGACAGCTCGATCAGCAACACTGCTATTGGCATCCTTACAGCGCATGGACCGAACTCTCTGCCACCGTCAGGCGGCTCGCTAATCTTAGAAAACGTGGTCTTCAGCAACGTCGGGGTTGCTATCGAAGGCGAATACCCTACCGGCAATACAACTGCATTAGCAGGTGGCTCCTTCACCGTTGCAGGCTGGGGCGAAGGCCATTCATATAAGCCGAATGGGCCGCAAATATTCGAGGGCGCCATCACACCCGTTTCCCGACCCGCCTCACTTCTGCAGGGCGGCGGTAAATACTACGAACGGTCGAAGCCACAGTACCAGCAGTACTCTGTCCAGAGGTTCCTCTCCGCTCGCTCTGTTGGGGCTACGGGAGATGGGCATACCGACGACACGGCGGCGCTACAGCGTGCCATCCTCGCCGCTAAGGCGCAAGGAAAGATTCTCTTCATCGACCATGGCGACTACCTCGTGTCCAGCACGATCTACCTTCCCGCCGGCAGTCGCATCGTGGGCGAGAGCTACAGCGTCATTCTCTCGCACGGCAATTTCTTCAACAACATCAACGCTCCGCAACCTGTCGTGCAGATCGGCAAGCCGGGCGAGAGCGGCTCGATTGAATGGAGCGACATGATCGTCTCGACTCAAGGTCAGCAGCGCGGTGCGGTGCTCTTCGAGTACAATTTGAATTCTCCCTCCAGCTCACCTTCCGGAATCTGGGACGTACATGCCCGTATTGGAGGCTTTGCTGGCTCCAGCTTGCAGCTCGCGGAATGTCCTACGATCCCTAATATCGTCGTTACCGCCGACAACCTCGATCAGCAGTGTATTGCAGCGTTCATGACCATGCATCTTACCAAGCCATCGTCCGGTCTATACCTGGAGAACGTCTGGTTGTGGGTCGCTGACCACGACATTGAGGATCCTCAGCTGCGGCAGATCACGATCTATGCTGGTCGTGGCTTGCTGGATCAGAGCCAGTCAGGTACGGTCTGGATGGTCGGAACGGCCGTGGAGCATCATGTCAAGTACGAGTATCAATTTGCGGATACGCATACGGTGTTTGCCGGACAGGTGAGTCAGATAGCCTTGCGATCACCCCTCCCGACACGCCATTCAGGACCACTGCTGCCTCTGGCCTCAGAGCCATAGCGTTGGTCCGGAGATGGTGTGGAGCTCAACAGATACCTCGACGCTGACGCTTTCACCTCGGTAGATCCAAACAGAGACCGCCTACTACCAGCCGAATCCCAGCGCGCCATTACCCTTCCCGTACTTGGCCAGTCTGAACGACCCAGTCTTCCCGAACACGACAGCCGTCGACGGCAATCTCACGATCCCGGCCGCCGACGGTTGGGGCCTCCGTATTGTCGGCTCGAGCGACATCCATATATACGGAGCTGGGTTGTACAGCTTCTTCGACAACTACAGCACCGATTGCAGCAACCAGGGCAATGGAGAAGTGTGCCAGGACAGAATCTTCGAGGAAGTCGACAGCAGTGGCATTACAGTCTACAACCTCAACACTGTGGGCGCGCATTATCAGATTGAGCTGAACGGGGTGGATGTCGCGTACTACGCTGACAACCTGAATGGGTTTGTTGATACAGTGGCGCTGTTCAGGGATTAGCTGTCAGTAGGACCGTAGCACTTCGCCATGGCCACTAAGAAACAGTATCAATGGATGTTGCCGTCTGCACTCTCAGGGTTACCGAGGCACAGTGCTCGCGCGGCGGCTTGTACACTAGCTCGACGCTTGGACAGCAGCCAGAGAAGATGCCATCACTCTATTGACAATGTGGATAGCAATGAGCTCGGCTCAAGTCGCAAAGCCCTTTACAGCAACGTGTTGGTCGCTGTGGCATAAAGGAGACGCCGGCAACGCTCGTTGACCACGTCCTCCTGCACTCCGATAATCTCCTGGTTGGGCTCGAGTCCGGCGGTGATGCGAACCATTTTGTCGATTATCTCACCAATCGAGACGCTGCAGGCAGCCTTTGCGCGCGTTGATGCATTTAGAATGCTTTGCGAAATGGTTCATTTGCGTGGTCCAGCTGCCGCGGAGCTCGGCATCGCAAGGAGTATCGCTGTAACCACAATGTCCATCGACGCCAGGGTACAGACTGTCGAGGCTGTCCAACGCGGTGAGTTGACTGTGCCAGGGCACAAGGGGACAACCCACGTCATGCGCAGCCTGGAAGAAAAGGCTGTCTGGCTTGCTGAATTACACCCACCTATCAATTTGCCTGAGCAGGTTGGTCTGGTGGACGGGAAATTGGGATCGGTAATCTTGCTTGCAGTGCGGATGGCTTGCCTTGTGGACATTGTCGGGCATTTCCGACACATAGGTACATCAGTGAAAGAGGCCCCCGGTCTGTGTAGCTCGGGGATGTCGGCAGTGTCCTCGACTGACTCTGCAACTCCCGGGCACATGAGAGTATGCCTGACGCTGTGCAAGGTTGGCGTAAGCGTTGACATCGGTCTCGCTGTACGTAAGGTCTTGTTGGCAGGAGTTGCAGTGGTCATGCAATGCGAGCCGGTGCTTGCTAAGTTTAGGTTAGCTGCCGTCGCATTTGCAGCTGGGCACACTTCAGCCGAGTTGAGCGCCTGGAAACCGATCACCGCGATGGGCTCGCAAACCAACGATAAACTCATGTGGCTCGGGCAGTCCGAAAGCGTTGCAATCACAGTATTTGAGGTTTTGCCATGCGGATCGGCCGGTGTGCGATTGATGAACTTTTGTAGCGCAGTCCATCGCCGCGGGAGCTTGTAGGTGCAGTCGAGTGATACTTTGTCTGTGCAAGCAGGCCGCTGATGAAAGTACCAATATCGCTGTCGTAATACTTGGAGTTCAAGCCGCTGGCGAGGCATACTTCGGCGTCAGTCGCTTTCGCGATGTCCATCGTTTTGCGGTGCGTTCGCGTGTGCGGCTTATCTTCAGACAGCAAGCCAATGCGCCGGTGTTGACCAGTGGCGAATCGTGCAAGCTTCTCATCTGTCGACAACGGATACTGCGCTCTCGCACGCGTCCCCATGGTATACTCAGCCTGCAGAACGTTGATTCGAAGAAACACTAGGCTGTCACGCCAGTGGATGAAGGAAAACGGCGGCCGCATCTCGAAGACGACCGCTTTCTGGTTCGTGGTGGAGACTGGCAGCGGCCATTCGTGTATGTCGATCTTCAAGCCAGCAGCCTTCGACTTGTATTCGCACTTCTGGCACAGATAGCTGTGTCGCTGCTCCGTAACAGCCTGCGGCATCCACTCGTTGGCTTCCTCCGAAACATACTCGTAGTACTGGCAAAAGGTGTCTCGATGAAGGGTCATGAGACGCTCATATTCGCTCTTGAGACGAGCAAGCTCCTCCAACTTCGCCGCTTTCTCTTGCGCTGCCTGGACCTCGATCTTCTCAAGCAGAACTTGGAGGTCAGGATACTGGTCGAAGTACCTGACGGAGAAGCAGTCAGCGGTAATGGCATATGAGCATCTGGCGCTCGGAAGATGCGCGCGATTCTCCCGAGTTGTGAAGTATGTCTCCAACGCCAACAAACGCTGCATCTCAGCCTCGGAAGGCAGCAAAAAGTTCTGTGCAAAAGCCATCGACAAGTCAAGCCTGTAATCGGCCAACAACGGGTAGAGATGCGTCGCACAGACGTCCAACGCCTTCCACAGCTCCAGTATTGTCAGATAGCAGACCGAGAGGGCTTCCGGGTTGCCGAGATACTGGCGTAACGCCAAGTCGTGGTAACGCTCGATCAGATCGTAGAGTTGCTCGCACGCATTTGCATCGGTCTTGTGCAAGTCGCTCCATTGGTTGATGTGCGTAGCGATCCACATTTCAAATGCATGAAGATTGGGAATGGTGTAATCGCGGTGGCTGTCGATACCAGGGAGGTAAGGCAGGACAGAAGGTTGGAAGATGGCCATTCCAGACTCAGGGTTGAAGTCCGTCGTGTGCTGGCCACTCTCACGTGCACTAATAGACTTGAGATATTCGTCTAAAGCTGGAATAGCGGTGAAGCCATCTTGATCGAAATGGAGGCTGGCGAGACTGGAGAGGTTGAGCGGCGGTCGTTTCTGGAGGTGCGACCACTGTCCTTCGAGAGCAGCGGTCGAAGTTCGGAGAGACTCGTGCATGTGATGGCGTACATGGGTGTTGCCAGGAGATAGAGATGATGTCGCGAGCTTGTACACACGTCTGGCAACTTTCGCCATCATAGAGAAACGCATATCGCTGCTGAGCTTTTGAAAGTCGTGGTCATTAATGATGCTGCTCATCATGAACGCCATGAACTTCTTGTAGATGTCGTAAGGGAGCTTCAGCTGCAGCGCAACACGTAGCAGCAGCCACACAGGAGACCTGCGCCATGGTGATCGAGCGTCAAGCAACAAGACCTCCTCCCGCGTGTTTTTGGAGATGGTATCAACGTGAGCAGACTGTCCAATAGCGTTGAGAAAGCCCATGATGAACTCGGTTATCATGCCCGGGTGAGTGAGTCGTATCACGGTCCTCATCGACCATCGCTTTGGCCTTCCTGACTTGTGGCTGCATGCCTGGCGCCGCCTGGAAACTCATCTTGGCGAGAGTACGGGCAAATGTGTCCACGAGCCCAAGCTCTGCAAAGGTTGGGATGTCGATGTCGACAGCGGAGCCGGGAAATGAGCGGCCGAGTCTGCCTTTGGACTGGTAGACAGCCTGGTTGAGTGGAGCCAGCTCGAAGGCCTCGAAGCGGATCGCAAAGCCGGTGTCCAAGGCGGAGACTCTGCTGATAATCATTCCAGCGTTCTGAGCGCTGACGTGTAGCACAATAGAGCCGCCGTCGCGCGGTATCGCTTCCATCAGGCAAGCAAGCTTCTCCTCGTCAATGTAACCGTCGACGTGCGCTGTAGCCATATTGCCAGTCATACGGATGGCGTTCTCGACAGATGAGTGCTGGTCTGCTCGGAGACGCTTGTACTCAATAAGCGCTTTGAAGGTGGTCTGAACGATTATGTCGAATGCGTCGCCGTCATCCGACTGCGGGAGCTCAGGTGGGAGGAAGACATGATTGACGAGCGATCTGTACGCGGCCATCGTGCACGTTGAATCCACCGGTATGAACATTCCACCGGTTGTCTGCTTCTGACGCAAAGCGATGCTGTTATTGCGCCGTAGTACGAGGTCGCTGCAGGGAAGAAGTGATTTCGATTGTTGTGGTGGAGCTCAGTGGTTCCGATCGAGAACCGTGCAACCTTGGCGTGGTAGTGTGGTGGCGTTCCTGTGTAGCCGCTAGGCGAATGAGGTAAGAAGGGCAGCTTCAAAACATGTGGCGCCCAGGCTGAATGTTCACAATCGCTGGTTGGAGCTATGTGCTCTGCAACGAGTGAAACAATGCAGTCGCGATCATTCGACTGCCTTCCGTCAGCAAGCAGCGAAGGCGAAGCTCGTTGCAGTCAAGATCCCTCTCCAGTGCTATGCTTCAGTGTGCAACGCCACCCCTGTTAATGGTGAACTTTCAAGCGTCAAGACCCAAAGACTCTCGTGATCTGGATGAGAAGATCAGCCAAGTCCACCTGCAAGAGCACTGCTTCACTCACTCCTGTTCTCATGATCACGGGATCGGCATCGCCGCAGGAAGCAGAGTGATGAAAGTTCATGTAGAAATGTTGGAAGAGTGATGGCGAGAGGCTCGTCTATATGTAACGTTGTGCGTGCGCCTAGTCACCCACACTCAGCATTTGCTTCACGACACAACTCTGGACGAGAGATAGGCAAGCCGTGCTGTTAAAGACGGGATGTCTTGGTAGCATTGTCTGGTCGCCTTCGATTCACGCTAGTGATTGGCCCGCGAGGGAGCACGTGCTCGCGTGCGAGACTGACTGTACCGCCGGTCCAGGTCCTGTCCAGCGTCTTTTGATGCAAGGTCATCCCCGGTGTCAGGTCATTCGCGGCAAGCTACATCGCCTCGGCACTCGGAGCAGTGCAGAACGCGTCTGGTCGCCGACTGCAGAATTGATCAACGGGTGAGGCTATCTTAGCCCCGTTTGCGGGCTACCAATGGACGTAGGCGGTGCTGCCACGGATGCCAACTAGCAGCAATGTAGGCTGCGGCAGTCCTCCTCCAACCTGTCGGACCTAGGATTGGCGACCATCCTTCTCAGGTAAGCAAATGTACAGCTTACCGCCACCCGTATGTAACTCTATGCTGTCACCATGCGGCTGTATCTTGAGCAAACAGCTTCTCGATTAATCGTCACGCCCCCGGAACGTTTTCGCCGCGCCATAACAGTGAAGTGATCACGGTCATACTTACGCAGCCGTTACCAGCCTCCGCTTGAGGCAGAAACCATCGGTCCCGTTGTGATTTGATATGCAGGTTCGGAACGCACCAGCCCGACAGGTCAAGGCAGCTTATTCGCTATTTCATGCGGAGCCGTCTGGCCTGACATGAGCATACTGCGGCTGTCGACGGTAGCAGGCAGGAACATAACCACCAGGTTGCCGTTCGTCAAGACACGGATCGATGGTTCAGCTCTGTTTAAACTGATCAGCAATATGGCGTGGGGGCTTGGTAGAGGCAGCATGGGTCATGCAACGCAGCTACACCATTGGGTGTTCTATCTGGCTAACATTGCTGACCGGACCATGTCAGGGTACTTGCAATGGAGACGAAAGGAACGGCAAGCACCCGTGGTACGGCAGCCGCAGCAGCGCGAGACGTTGCACGGCGAGAGACTGCACGGCCTCGGGTGCACGATATCTGTATCCACGACGCCATGCCGGTAGTCTCTTTTTCGCGCATGAGCACACGCACTTGTCTCATGTGGTGAAGTCAAGCCGGGTAACGGAGAAGCGGGCTGGTCTGCTTCTGTTTGAGCGCGGAAAGAAGACTGCAGTAGTAAGCCGGTTCGAACAGAACATCATGTTGTACAAGTGAGTAGTCTACAGGATAGAATAGGCCGTATGCGACACAACGGGCGATACGTGGACACGTCGAAGAATGGGCAGAGGAGGTGATGTCGTTTGTGTCTCGGGAGAGGCACGGACGCTAGCGGAATAGCGCCGTCAAAGTGGATCTGTAAACGACGGGCAACCCTTGATAGTCCTTGGATGAGCGTAGCTTCCGAAGTAGGAAGCAGCGAGTGAATGTAGGCTACATGGGGTGATTAGCGCACGCAGTGCATACGACTGCAATTGTAAGCCTGTCCAACAACCATAAATCTTGGCGATATCGTTCACGGGTCCGTCGACGAACTACCCACTGTGAGGTCTTCGGAAACATAAGCTCAAGGGGTGGGCGAGTCGCTCGTGTCAAACCCAACCAGGGTTGCATATGGTATATGCAACCCACCCTCATGCGGCGCATGCTTTTTATCATCCACAATCGGCCACCCACCGTTGAATCGCGATGACTGACGGCTATCTAGAGATTTTTGGCCGACCCTGTAAGCGTCTCCGGATCGTCTGTTCAGGGTGGCGTCGGCTGTTTCTGATTCGTCCATCCTTACACCGGTTGGGCAACCTAGCTCTTTTCCTCCATTGTTCAGGGCCGCAAGCAATAAGCTGTTCATGCACGTACCAATCCCAGCTTTCGGTCGCGGAGACGGCTCGACTTCCTCTTGGCTGTACTGAATGGCGCGGGTCTTATCTACATGTGACGGCGAGCAAGTCGTAAGCGTGGAACGCTCGATCTTCGCATTATTATTAGATCGCTTTGTCCACACATCCGTGAAGATACGCACTTAGCATTAGAAGTACACTCGTCCGAAAAGCATGGCTCCCACCGGATGGCTACCATGTGGGACGCCAAATTATCTAGGCAGCAAGGGGCTGAGTTGTTGTGCAGCGTTGGCATACCGAGTCATGAGACATCCGAAGGAGTTTGTTCTCTTCTGAACACTTCACTCCATTTATAGAGAACTTTCTCGACGTGTTTCTCAGGTCCAATCGAGATTCCTTGTTGTTGCGGAATCGTGGTTCTGGTAAACTGCAGTTCTGACTGGCCGCAATCAGACCCAAACATCCATGGGTACTTGTCGGATCGCGTGTACGTAGCCAGGTCAGAAGACACGACATCCGAAACGACTAAGGATGGTGGACCTGCGATTTGCATTTCGTGATGGAGCTACATTGTTCAACACCGCAATCCTCGCAATGCTTCTGCCACATTTCGAGCTTCCTCTCGTCCCGACCGTAGTGAAGACTGAATGTGGTCATCACGGGG
>NAJQ01000010.1:25341-37318 GCA_005059865.1 Friedmanniomyces simplex
GCACACACACTTGTCTCATGTGGTGAAGTCAAGCCGGGTAACGGAGAAGCGGGCTGGTCTGCTTCTGTTTGAGCGCGGAAAGAAGACTGCAGTAGTAAGCCGGTTTGAACAGAACATCTTGTTGTACAACTGAGTAGTCTACAAGATAGAAAAGGCCGTATGCCACACAACGGCCGATACGTGGACACGTCGAAGAATGGGCAGAGGAGGTGATGTCGTTAGTGTCTCGGGAGAGGCACGGACGCTAGCGGAATAGCGCCGTCAAAGTGGATCTGTAAACGACGGGCGACCCTTGATAGTCCTTGGATGAGCGTAGCTTCCGAAGTAGGAAGCAGCCAGTGAAGGTAGGCTACATGGGGTGAATTAGGGCACGCAGCGCACACGACTACAACTGTAAGCCTGTCCAACAACCATAAGTCTTGGCGATATCGTTCACGGGTCGCGAGCAAGTCGTAAGCGTGGAACGCTCGATCTTCGCATTATTATTAGATCGCTTTGTCCACACATCCGTGAGGATACGCACTTAGCATTAGAAGTACCCTCGATTAAAAGTTTGGCTCCGGCCGGGATGGCTACCATGGCTACCATGTGGCGCCATATTATCTATGGCAGCAAGGGGCTAAGTTGTTGTGCAGCGTTGGCATTCCGAATCTCCAAAAACGAGGAAGCGCTGTCGCGTCTTTCCTTTATATCATGAGACATCCGAAGGAGTTTATATTCTTCTAAACTTTTCACACCATTAATAGAGAACTTTCTCGACGTGTTTCTCAGGTCCAAGCGAAATTCCTTGTTGTTGCGGAATCGTGGTGCTGGTAGACTGCAATTCTGACTGGCCGCAATCAGACCCAAACATCCATGGGTACTTGACGGATCGCCTGTACGTAGCCAGGTCAGAAGACACGACATCTGAAATGACTAAGAGTGGTGGACTTGCCGATTTGCATTTCGTGATGGAGCTACATTGTTCAACACCCCAATCCTCGCAAAGCTTCTGCCACATATCGAGCTTCCTCTCGTCCCGACCGTAGTGAAGACTGAAAGTGGTCATCACGGGGTAGTAAAGGACCAGCGTACTGTGCGCGACTATTCCATGGATTCAGGGAAGTGCATCCACATGTCGAAGTCATCGATGCTAGTGATGATAAAGAAGGGGTGGATACCAAGATCAAATGTACGCAACTCTGTGCTGTCCTCCGTGATGTAACATTGATTCTGTCAGCAGACAATATAACACTTCTCGCTCAGGATGAGCAATACAAGCATATTCTCTTGGCTGATTCGGCTGACAACGGACATACTGGCTTCCTTCGACCGTTCGCTCTGAGTGGTATGGAAGAGCGGTGGTTCTCTCTCATTGAGACCATACCCTTTCCAGCCGCTTCCAAAGAGGTGGCCGATCAGTTCACAGTGATGGAACTTCCTCAGATCTTCCGTACCAACAAGATCAAGATAGGGGAGAGCGAGGTGTCTCAGATACCCCATTGGAGGCGGACTCATTCAGCATCCATGACCTCTTCCTCCGCCATCTCCTCATCCTCATACATATTGGCGTGCCATGAACGGAGTAGATTCATGCTGTAGTCTATACTATACCCAGTCATCTAGTAGTCCCAAAAGGCTATTATCGACCTTGCTCAGACGTAAATCCCGGTTTGAGTCTAGCGTCGATAGGAAGCTGGTCCCACATTGGTACACGTAGGTAACATGCATGTCCTGGAAACATGCAAACCCCACACTAGTACCGTGCTTACACCATCATGCTTCTTTGCCTTGTGGCAATGCGACACGAGCCAGTTGGAGGGGCCGCCCTTGCTCCTCGCATGGGTAATGGCGTACCTCTTGTCGATTGAACGGGCATCTCAGCTCAGAGGGTCTTTCGATGTGACCGAATGGGGTCGTTGCCTGTGAAAAAGGCAGTACGGTCCACTTCCTGTCTCCCTTGTCCCACCCACGCTTTCCTCAGTAAAGATCACACTTTGAAGCGATATGGCAGAAGACTGGCAAGTTCAAATGGCAAAACAGCTGATCCATTGGCATTATGAGGATGTAGAGCCGATTAGGCTCGCATTGACGGCTGGTGACACTGAGAGCGATGATCGAGAAGGCCATCGGATGTTAGCACAGTACGGCGATAACCTGGTCCCGTTCATCATTGCAACCATCAATTTCCAGTTGGGTGTGTCACGACGTAGGTCCATCTCCTCAAGTAGCACGAGCAACTTGGAAGAGGCAGCTTCCTAATCAACGGAACAGGTGAACAGAACGTCACACAGATCTTGATTCAGAACAAGAAAGAGTGTGCTCGGCGGGCTAAGATGTGTAACCTTGACAAACTCGTGAAGATCAGTATTCGCCAGCGTAACGAGGGGCCTCAACCGACGGTGCTGAAGAATACCATGTTCGCCCTCGTCGCTGCCGTCTGGATACAGGCCGGGGATTGGTCGCATACCTTGACGGCCATGTCGAATCTCGGGTATGCTCTCGAATGAACATACAGTAACAGGCTACTGAATATCTAGCTAATGTATCTATCGATCAGGATTCTTTGCAGAAGAGATCCCTTCATGGACCCGCGTGAGCTGACGACATTAAGTTCGCCATCCAACCTGTTTGGTGTTACCGTGCCCTATCGTCTACATATAGCTGAAGAAACAGCGGAACAAGACACACAGTATAGCCACGATGACGCTCACCACATTGCCTGGAACGAGACCACTCAATTTGACGAACGTGCCGCTTACCCTATGGAGCTCGAGCGTGCAACCTCGCCCGTCACGACAGCGCCGATGCTAGTGCCACCCTCTAGCATTGGAGATCATTGGTTCAATCCCGAAGCGGATTTTTCAAATGACAATTTCGACGCGACAGCACAGTCAGGTCTTGTGTTTGCGGACGGATCTTTGGGGGATGGTGTTTTGGATCACAGGCCCATTACGTATTCAAATTCGCGCACCAACACTATAGCCCAGGCAGAAGCACCCGAACACATGCATATTAACAATAGCAACGAAGAGCACACATCTGCTGGACATTATCCCCGGATCGCATCAAGGAAGCCTAGCAACAATGACGTGAACCTGAGCGACGATGCGCTCGCTGGAATCGATGCCCTGGGATTCGAGTATTTTTCCGCAATAACAGCCCTGCCTACCAAATACCACAGCACCATGGTGCAGCTCATCCAGTGCATCGGCAGCAGCTCAGCCGTACTCTCACTGCGGATCATTGTCGGCAACTTTCGTGTATTGCTCCAAAACGGCATGGGCAAAGAGAACGCGAGGCGCATCGCCACCACACGGTCCACCGTCGAGCGTCTCGCAGCAATTGACGACTTGACCGCCTGCATGGCGCACTTCACCCTCGCACAACGGATGCACATTTACATGCTCTACAAGGAAGCTCTGTTCGAAGGGAACCAAAATGGCGAGGCTGCGAATGGTCGTGATTCGTTCGTTCTAGAAAGCGGCGTCTCAACCGTCCGATCGCGTGGTAATCCGAACCATGTCAAAACGGCAGCCATCACTCGGAACATGACGGTGCAAGGACAAAACCTGTCTCGCGCGAAGAAGCTCCGGCGTGTGGGATGCAGGTTGGATGTGCTCGTCAACAAGTTTGGACGTGGCGTGCTCGGATTGCTGGACGAGAAGCTGACTTACGAAATGTGAGTATCAGCAGCAACACCTGCTTCCCAGTTCTCTTCGCTCTTAGTGATTTGCTCACCCAACTCACACGCATCGCAGGATCCTCAAAGTTACTGACCAGGTCTTTATCGAATTCGTGGCGGTAATTGATCGCTTCGAGGGTGATCAGATTCGCTTGATCAGCGAGCGAGCTTGTCCCATTGTGGACATGCTGTTCGATGACGGCGAGAAGAATCATGCGACAGTGTTTCAGCTCGAGAACCTAGAAGATGATCTCACAATCCACCAAGCGTCACGATGCTCATTGACCTTGGCCATGATGCTCTTGCCGCAACCTGAGGTGGATGGTAATATGGACACGTAAGAAGGAGGCGAACCGCTGGAGTTTGGGAGAGAAGAAAGTAGCAGTGCAAAGGAATCAGAATATGCAGACACGTAACTAACAGCAACAAGAGTCTTTCAAGCGACTAGACCTTGACACTATTGCATCCACCGCTGCCCCACCACTTCTTACAACGCGGTCCACCGCTGCTGCTCCCGCTCCGGCTCCGGCTCACACTCCCTGATCTCCTGCATAGTGCCGGTCGTATATTATGTTTGTCTTTCCGCAGCTTAGTACGCGACTAAGTTCCCTCCCACTATCAGCAAAATCTTCAGTTGGAGCACACTTCTCAATAGCCACAGATATGCCTGGCAGTCAGGACGTGCTCTGCACGAGATATGTATAGCCACCTCATTATGCTCTTTTGATGCTGGAACCAGTAGTATGCCGCCAGTTGTTTCTCGGCATGAGATGCTGCTGACCTGCCTGCAACGCCATGATCATTTTCTAAGTCTTCGCGGAGATTGTGACCTATTGTATGGCACAACTCGAAGACCTTGTCGCTCCAATTATTGCTATGCAACTGGCAGGGTCGGTCCTGTATGCTGCCCCAACCGCTGATAGATGCTATCAATCTACGTGGTTCCCTCGGTATAGGAGTGTCACTGTCTTGAAGCGTAAATCGTACCTATTCATCCAGGGGTAGGCGGCGTTGATGATGAGGGCTGGCGATGCCCTACGGACGCGTTGGTGAACAATTAGAGCTCGTCTTTCGATGACTTTCTCAACGCATGCATCCTGAGGCATTTGAGACCTTAGAACCACAGGTTCAAGCTGGAGTTCACCGAAAAGATAAGCGAGTCCAGTGAGAACATCGTCCCTGTTCAGTGCCGTCAGCATGCGGGCATCCAGCTAACTTTATTGTTCGTTCTCACTGGCCTACATGTCTTAATAGACTACTCTCCAGCACGGGCAGCATGTAGATAAGGATTATATCGTTGAAGATTCATGAAGGATATGGCTTAGCATGAAGGAGACACATTTATCACGGGTACTCACAGTGTCTTATGCAAGAGCAATGCCTAGCACGACCGCACAGGGACGTTGAATGTCGGATTGACGAACATGTATAGTTATCGCGTCCACTTACCCTGACTTTACATCCGAAGCAGTTTAGCGGGCTGATTTGGGCGAGCTTTAACATGAGCAAAGATTTGTTCGCTCTTCATGAATAAACGAGAGCATTCCACTTCGATCTCTACTGAAACCCTTCTCTCTCGAATGAGCATTGCCTGAATTAATGAATGCGCTCTTGCACTGCTAATGCGACGTTCGTGATGCAAGCGACGATCAGAAGTCCGTGGAATGGATTAACGATGAATTAATTCCTGTCCGCTAACATATTCTCCTTCGCGTTGAAGAGACACCAAAAGTAGCTATAAAGGAAATCAGAGAGAGCAGAGTGGGCCTTCCACACTCCACCGATGGCGAACCCAGGACTCGCAACAATGGAAGGAGCAGACGTCAGATAGTCTAGATACGTCTTGAACGGTTGGCAACTATACCATCTGCCGACGTGACGCTTCTCCTAGATTCCCTACTCTTTCTGTAGAAAACCAACGCTAGAAAACCCTCCTCACGAATCTTCGATTGACTGTCTGAACCCTGGCCGAGTCCCCGACTCACGCTTCTTGTTCTCCTGTCCATAACTCTGCTGCAGCTTAATGACTAGCGTGCTGGTGTTGATGCCCGTACAGACGTAGACAGCGGTAATGACTGCCTGCTGGAGCACGCTCACAAGAAGACGTGCGGTGGGTGTTTGCAGTGTCAACCTCAAGTTAGGCTCGCCAGATCCGAACGCCAACGCAGCGTAGTAGATCACATCGATAAGAGCGAAAGGAATCGCAGCTCCGGTTGCTTCGACGAGGGCACGATCTAGGCGTTGCATCTTCTTCCAGTCCCTGACGGCCATCCAGCTAGGAGCACTAGCAGAGCATATATCCAGAGGTACAGGAGAGCTGTGATTCGTCCCAAACCATTCGACTTAGCTGGGATCGTCCCATGATAAGAATCTGTAGCAGCTAGACTCAGAAGCACAGCCATCCCAATGAACAGGTCGGGACGCTCCAGCCGTATGATAATTTAGCGCGTTCTGCTCGCATACTGCAGTGAGCCTATGCAAGATGCAAGGCCAGATAGTGACAAGGCGGTAGGCAACGCAACCAATCGAGCCGTAGAGCCCAGAGGGCGAACGGCCAGGAGATTTTGTACATCGCCCGTCCCCTGTACGATCACGGGACAACGATAAAAACGGGCCTCGGAAATATGCTTCTCCTTTCTCAGCTCATCGAGCCAGCGAGGTTCCTCCAACAATGTCATCGCTGGAATTGATCTCGCAGATCAGGATACAGGTATGCAGGAGTGGCATCACATGGTCGTCGACAATCGTTGAGCTAAAGCTCCGCTACTTCAGCCCTGCCGCCATCAGCCCCGTCCGCTCCCGCCGTCGCAGTATTCACACTCGCGTCGCAAACCCTAACCGCCGTACCCATCCTCCCTACCAACGGCCGCACCGAACCCGCTATATCTCTCGCCTCGCAGACGATGGGAGTTGGCAGCGACCCCAAAATCCTCTCTGGTCACGCTTTAAGCGCAGCTTCCGATGGGATAGTGGTGGATGGGACGTTGATACCGTTCACCACGCCCTCACCTTCCACCAACCCACCTGCAGCACCGGACTCCTCAGCTTTATTCACGTTAGCAGGGGGCACAGTACTCACAGCCTCCCTCCTCCTCCCGCAAAGCGCCGTACAAATCGGCACTCAAACACTGCTCCCAGGCTCTCCCGCGGTAGTGATAGCCGGACACACCCTCAGCGCGATTCCGGACGGGATTGTAGAGGGAGATGGCAGCAGCAGCACCACCACTTTCCTGTTCCCCTCGGCACCACCCGTCCAAATCCCGACCTCCACCTCCATCTCCCTCGAGTCCACGGCAGTCCTCCTTCTTCCCCTGCCCCTTTTGCGCTCTGAAACCCTTACAGCCGTCCAAGTACCGCTGCCTAGCGGGACAGAGACAGAGGCAGATATCTGGCTTATCGCGGGCCAGACGCTAAAGCCCGGTGGTTCGGCACTTGTCATCAGTGGGCACACCCTCAGCGCCGGCGCGAGCGGTGTAGTGCTTGAAGATGGGTCGTTGGTTGGCTATACTATTACTTCTTACACGGTTGTGACGTCTAATATGCCTTCGGGGCTTGAGACGAGCACTATCAGTACAGGGGCGGGGGCGGGGGCGGAGGGTAGTGGTGGTGGGTTTTTTCTACCGATTGTAGTTGGTGTTACTGCCGCTGCTACTGCTAATGCTACTGCTACTGCCGCTACGCCGGTGCCCGCGTCGACATCAATATCGACATCGACCACCTCAGGCTTACCTGTCTCTGGTCCAGCGGATGGCGCGAAAGCGAGCACGACTACGACGGCGTCAGCTGCATCTGCGGCAGGAAGTCGATTCCGATACTTCTCGGCGCCGGGAGTATGGGTGTGTATATACTTGCTCGTTGCGATGAGGGTTTGGATGAGATGAGGGTGGATCAACTACATGTCCGCATATACGCATGTACATATGTGTGGGTGCTGTGTGCGGTATATAGGAAGCGTGATGTAATGCTTGTACATAATACCTCAGACTCGTTAACGCGCATGGGACTGAAGATGAGGACGCCTACAAGCCAGACTGCGTTTTGCGCCGGAACCTCGTGCAGTCGTGCTAGGCGGGAGTGAAGTCCTGAGCGAGTCTTTCCAACCCACATGGCGGCACAACGACTCGAAAAGGATTGTGGATCTGCGAGGCAAGGCGAATAGCGCACAATGCACCATTGCTACTCCCCTTGACCGTCAACAGACTTGACACAGCTCAAAACGACCGCTACAACACACCGCTGCTCCTCCTCCCTAACAATGAGGTGTCCGACCAGTGCACTCCCCACTCACATCCCCAAAACGCCTCAGACCGAATGCCTCCCCCTCCCCTCCCGGAGCCGCGCCGCCCGCCTCCTCTTCGCGACCTCCACCGCCACCGCCCATGCCGGCTCCGCATCCGAATCACTTTCCCCACTCTCGGTCCACAGTGACTCCTGCTCAGCCTCCTCCCTCTCCCTTTCCTCCTCCTCTTCCTCCCACATCTCCTCCCCCGTCTCCTGCTCAGCCTCCTCCACACTCTCCGAGCCCGCCAACTCCTCCAACAACCTCCTCTCCTCCTCCCCCTCCTCTGCAACCACAGGCATCCTCCTCCCCGCCATCCTCCTCCCCGCCATCCTCCCCCTGCAACCCCCGCACCAGGACCAACACCCCCCACACCACCCCCCCTTCCCCCCGCCCTCCATTCCACAGCAGTACCCTAATCCGCCACCCCCGACCCCACCGCCGCCGCAGGCACCTCCCCAGCATCCAATCTCCCAGCCCTAACCCCCCAATCCCTTACCCCCATCTCCGTCAACTCGACCGGCCCATGCTGGCGCGCGCGCGCTTCCCTCTCCTCCCGCAGCTCCTTCTCTCGGCGCTCCGCGCGCCAGGTTTTGGAGAAACAGGGGAAGAAGGGGAATTTCCAGCAAGTGCGGGAACGTGCGGCTGCGACTGTGGCTGCGGGGTCGTTGTTGGAGGCTTGGGAGTTTGAGTGTGAGGGCGAAGGCGAGTGTGAGGGCAACGGCGAAGGCGAGGGCGAGTCCGAGTCAGGAAGCCGGATGTACTGTCCCTGTCGCGGTCGTCGTTGTCGGGGAGGCAGAGCGGCGCCGGTCCGACTATAAGCCCCCGACACAGCTTTCACGAGCGGATCGGCACCGGAGATGGGCCGCCGCCCGGCGCGTTCCGAGGCTAGGCGGGTTTGTTCGATATTGTAGCGGATGGCGGCTTGGCAGACGGCGTCGTTCTGCGCGGCGCGAGATTGGGACCGCTAGCCCTTCTTCTTCGGTGCTGCTGCTGTATCATTACCCGCTGGGCCGCTCTCGTGGGGGAGACCGAGGATTGTCTCCAGCTCGTCCACCTCAGCGTGGTCGCGGGTATGTTTCATGAGATGGCACCACTGCAGCTGCCCCTCCACGAACAACCACTCCCCGCCATTCTGGCTGAAATTCCCGCCGTTAAACCCCTTGGTGGAGAAGTTAAACCCCGATTTCAGGACGTTGGGGAGGGAGGTGAGGGTGGTGGCGAGGGTGCTGTCGGTGATGTATTTGGGCTTGTGGGCGCCGGCGTCGAGGGTGGAGGTCATGTTTAATTGGGCGTAGAGGGCGCGGGAGGGGTCGCAATAGATGGGGAAGGGGGTTTGGGTGCGGGCGCGGTAGGAGGGGATGATGGTGGGTTGGCCGCAGCCGATGAGGAGGGGTTGGAGGTCTGGGGTGGATGTGAGGTGGGGGTGGGCGGAGAGGGTGCGGACGTAGGACTCGCAGGACTGGGGGAAGGAGGAGTTGGGGTTAGCTGGGTACGGTGGTGAAGGGGGGAGAGGGTTGGAGAGCTTACGCCGCAGGAGAAGTGGCGGATGAAGATGATGAGGTATCTCTTCACGGTGTCGGTGGGGGTGTACAGGCTCTTGAAGGCGATCTTCTCGCCGTGCTCGTCCAGGACTTGGAGCTCGCCTGCTTGTTGGAGTATGCCTGCACTGGGGCGTGGGTCGGGTGGGTTCATGTTGCTGTTCGCGTTGTTGCCGCTCTCGTCGGCGGTGGTGTTTGGGTTTACAGTCTCGCTCGCCATTGTCGGGTAGTGCTACTGAGTTTGTGTTTGTGTATTCTGTGATAGTCTGACGGAGTTGAAAGAAAAATGATATAAAGAGATGAAAGGTTTGGGCGAGATGAAATATACAGGAGAATGATACATGCAGCACGCAGTGGGTTACATGTGTGATCATGGCACTTTCCTCTTCTGTGCTACGCTCATCATCGCAGTTGCGACACCAGTCCAATCCAGTCGCGCTGGCGCAATTCGCCACGGTGGCAACATGGAAATCCACTTCGCCTTCAAGGCGCATATTGACTTCCATAAAGGCGTGACAATGTTCCCATGTTTCAAGTTCTCTCAAGTGAATGTCCAAAACGCCAAGGCGGATCGGTTCCGCCCTGCCCACCTCCGATCGGCACTCGAAGCTCTCGTGCTTCCTCGTCCGACCCCACGTCCATCGTCATACGGCCGAGCAGCAGTAGTCTCGGGACTTGACGCTGCTCCATAACGGCGGCAGTTCAGCAGTCGTGTAAAGTAAGCATATGAGATGCCTACCTTTCTCAGACCCAGACCCAGACGCTGTTTCAACAACAGCAGCGATATCTTCCATACCCCCCCATCCCGTTCCTCTCCCTCCTCCCACTCCCCCACCCTCCACTGACCTCCCCCGAACATGGCCGACACCCAACCCACCCCCAACGGCTCCACCACCACCCCCCAAAACGGCCACAGCGAGCAATGGGGCGCCGACCGCCCCGTCACCCTCGACGCCAACAACACCCTCGCCACCCCCCACGGCCCCGCCCACCCCAACGTCGGCAAATCCATCCCGGACATCGAAGCCATCGGCCCTGACAGCGAAGCCCTCACCACCTGGCAACACCGCAACAACATAAACCCCGCCGACCAAATCAAACTCGTCCGCCTCTCCCACATGCGCTACCAGCACCCGGACCTCGACCAAATCACCACCTTCCTCCGCGACTTCGGCATGCACATCGCCAAACGCAGCGACGACGGCGAGCGCATCTGGTATCGGGGCTACGGCACAACGCAATACGTCTACTACGCCCAAAAAGGCCCCAAGAAATTCCTCGGCGGCACCTTCGAAGTCGAATCCCACGCCGAATTAGAGAAAGCCAGCAAAATCCCCGGCGCGGAAGGCTCCTCCATCGAGAAGTTGCAAGAAGCGCCAGGCGGCGGCTCCCTCCTCACCCTCCACGACCCGGAGGGCTTCCCCATCAACCTCCTCCATGGCCAGGAACCAGCGGCCAAGGGCGACTACCCGAGCAAAGTGATAGTAAACGACGAAGTGGATAAACCGCGCGTGCGCAAGTTCAACCGCTTCACCCCGGGTCCCGCCGCGGTGCATAAACTAGGCCACTACGGGCTCTGCGTGCAAGACTTCCCGGCGCAGCTGGAATGGTATACGCGGAACTTCAACCTCGCGCCGACGGATTTCCTGTACGTGCCCACCCCGAATGAAAACAACGAAGAAGCACCCGAGGATCGCGAGAACGAGCAGCAAGCGAAAGAAGCAGGCCGCAAAGACGTAGCCGTCTTCCTCCACCTCGACCGCGGCGCCGACCCCGTGGACCACCACACCTTCTTCATGTCCACCAACCCCACCTCGCACGTGCACCACTGCTCCTTCGAGGTCCACGACTACGACACCCAGCACCTGGGCCACCAGTGGCTGGCGGGGAAGAAGTACACGAGCGTGTGGGGGCTTGGGCGGCATATCTTGGGGTCGCAGTATGTTCTTCTACTACCTCTTACTACCTACCTGACTTTTACTCCTTTCGCGTGTTCCATCTCCCAGTGCCCACCAGCTCGCAATACCCTCTTCTCGCCTGTACGCAGGTGTGGAAGGATGGACTATGTACCGTGGCTAATATCTGCTTGTCCAACTGTCTAGAATCTTCGACTACTGGTGGGACACCACAGGCAACATGATCGAGCACTACGCCGACGGCGACCTGGTCAACAAAGACACCCCCGTCGGCTGGAGCAATGCGGGGGATGAAAGCCTAGCGGTGTGGGGGCCGGAGGTGCCGAAGTGGTTTCTGGAGTAGTGGGATGATAGTAGTACTAGAGAGCGAGAGCGAGAGAGAGACTTGCGCAACGCCGCTTGCTATGTGGTCATACCCGCCAATTGACTTCCCACTCGAGTGTCGCAAGAGTCACTCGCAGCTGCAGCGCCAGAAGAGAGAGGCACGTGATGATGGAAATCGACGAGTATGCTGACAAGATCTCGTAAACCCCGCTGCAAAACGCCCAGCGCCATGCAATGCACCCACACCCACACA
>NAJQ01000010.1:37339-52215 GCA_005059865.1 Friedmanniomyces simplex
TCCCTCCCTACTACGCAGCGCTTCTTCGTTTCCCCGACAAAAACTGCGGAGGGAAAATGTTTGTCTAATTCCTATCCAACCTCCTCCTCAAATTCCGCGTCCGCTTCATCAGCTTCTTATACTTATGCTTCTTCATCTTCAATTTTCGCTGCCGCTTGACAGAAATCAGCATCATCGACACCCTCTTCTCGCTCGGCGCCCTCCTCATGAACCTCTCCTTCACCACTTGTTGCTCCTCACCTCCCATCTGATTGGGTTCGGCTTTGGTGCGCAGGTACATACGCCCTCTCCTCAGCATCCTGTGCCTAAACGGCTGGAGTACACCGCGGGGGTATTGCGCGTGCTGCGGGTGTGGCTGGCTCGTCACCGGTACCCGGGCCCAGGGGGTTCTGGTTTTGTGATTCCCGGTTTCTGCTTCGACGCTGCCGTCCTCCATGCTGATGATGGGGGAGGAGGAGGCGCGGTAGGATTTCTGCCCGTTGGTCTCGGTGACTTCGTGCACGGTGATGGTTGTCTGGTACGTTTTGGTCGAGGAGCGGGTGCCCTTTGCTTGCTGCGCTTGCGAGTTCGCGGGGGCTTTTCGGGAGCTGCGTGGGGTGGTGGTGGTGGGTTTGGTGGGCTCGAAGAAGGCTTGGGGTGGGGGGGGTTTGTGGAAGGGTTGAAAGGTTGCGACGATTTCTTCCAGGGATTTGGGTCGGGGTGGGGAGTCGAGGTGTTTGATGCTGTTGTTGTTGTTGATGTCGTTGTTGTTGGAGGGCGATTCCTGCAGGACTTCGAAGCGGACGCCTTCATCTTGTGCAGCGGCGGCGGCGGCGCTGGAGCTGTTTTCGAGGCTCTCGATGGTGCTATGGAGGTTGTAGATTACGTCCTCGGGACTGCCTCGGGCGGAATCGCCGTGCGCCCATTGGTCTTCCCGGTGTTGGTGGGAGTGGAAGATGGCGTTGAAAGCTTCGGTGGTGGACGGGGATGGGACTGAGGCTGTGACGGCGAGGGGCCGGTGCATGGAGAAGAAGAAGGTCAAGCCGACGTCTGGCATGCAATGTTAGCCTGGCTTGGGAAGTCATGCTGCTGTCCGTGTAGCATACCTCGCTCATGCAAATGCTGCACCCCCGGCACAGAAGGCAGCATAGGGTACTGCTGCGCCGGGAGCTTCTCCTTCTGCTTGCCCAAGCGCTCCGGTAGCGAGGGTCCAGCTATCCGCCGTCTCGGCACCCTGCTACTGCTGCTACTACTACTCTTCCTGTGTATCCTCTCCCACTTCGGCTTCGCCTCCACATCCTCCGGCGTAGGACTGCTCGCCGCGCTATCGGCGGCGGTGGTTGCTGCTGCTTTTGCTGCCGACCCCGGTTTGCTGCTATCGGGCGGACATGAGGTCTTGCTGCTCGATGGTCGTCGCTGGTGGGAGGGTCGGGTTGCCAGGCATGCCGTGGCAGTGCGCGGTAAGGCGGAGCAGGTGCTGGGGGTGGTGACGGTGGGGGCTACGGCGCGGTTGGCGACGCGGGTGAGCTTCGACGAGAACATGTCATCAAGCCGTGCTCGGTGGTGGCGGTGTGGGAGGGAGGTGATGGAGAAGGAGTGCGCCGAGTGCGGTGTGAGTCTGGCGAAGCGCCGAGTCGGGCGTGATAGCGGGCAAAGCAGCGGTATGGCTTGGCGCTCGGAGAAGCGGCAGGAGATCTTCATGTTCCTTCTTGAACCTCACCTACACTTTCTTGCTAAGGTCACCTAAGGTATCTACCTTGGATGTACACCTTACTCACGTAACTTCACCTCACCGGCAGCGTATACCTCAAGCTACACGTATATGCTACCTCCCCATCGAGCCTCGATGCTCCATACGGTGTGACATGTCGTACAGCGACTATCGTTCCTGTACGAGCCCTTCGCCAGCGCAGGGAGGCCTCGTGTCGATAGCAACCTCCCCATCAGTCTTCCAGCAAAGGTGGTTTGCATATTCCGGAAGACGTCAATATGTGAACGTTTTACCCAAGCATGTACAACCCGATGTACGCTAGACTCCTACAAACCAAACAGTCAGCCTCTATCTATATCAGATCCTCGGGAAGGACAGGCTTCTCCGCCGTATCCCAAGTCAACACACCTGTCCCATTCACACTCGGTCGCGCCGCCTCCGCCTCCCCCACCTCCTCTTCCTCTTCCCTCACGCACCTCGTGCACCGACAATCCCCATCCAACCACCTCCACATCCTCTTCCTCCTCTCCCGCGCTGGGTCATCCTCGAGGTACTGATCATACACCACCAGCAGTTGCTCCCCTGCCTTCACCTCCTTCTGCGTGCTCACCGTCAACGTGACACAATCCCTCTCGATTCTCCACCGCACATTCGGCTCGCAGCTGTGATTGAACAGCGAGAACAGCGGGCTCACGCAGTTGTGCAGCGGGTCGCTCCAGCTATTATTCTCCCCCCTCGCTCTCATCTCGAAAAGCACCCACGTATCATAGTTGGCATTGGCGAAGACATCGGTGCCCAGGTGTTGGAGCCAGTCCATGGGGATGGCGATATCCTGCTCCAGCGAGAACAACAGCACCTTCTCCCTCCGGTACATGGGCGTCAGCCGAGCAACCAGAGAATGATCGAGCGGGTGCCCCACGCCGTCCCGCCTGCAGCACAGCAGGAAGCGGCAGAGCGTGAGGATATCCGCCGCATACACGCCCGCGCGCTCGCGCACCCAGCGCAGGTCGTCAGCGGCGTCGTCGGAGGACATATTCGGGTGCAAGGGGTCGCTGCAGCCCATTCCGCCGCGCAGGTTCAGCACACTGCCTCCCGGGCCGGGCCCGATGCACCCCCACGTCCTGCTCTGGTCGACGAAGAGGGGGGTCTTCTTCGGCAGGTCCTTGGTGGCAAAGACACCTAGGACATCGTGGCTCTCCCTCCCATCCACCCCGAATTTCCCGAAAGCGTGCCGTCTCACCACACAGACAGGCCCCTTGTGCCCCTTCTCCGCCGTCCGCGTCGCGAACTCCTCGTTTAACACCCCCAGCAACTCATCCCTGCGCACGCGATGCTCAGCCCGCATCCACGGGTACCTCCGCAGCCTGTACGTCCCCTCCTCACACGCCGGGAAAGCGGACATGTTCTGAACCTCCACGCGATGCGCCTCGGCCTGCAGATCCGCGATGCGCTGTCCCAGCGCCAACTCAACGTCGCTGTCGCTGTCGCTATCGCTCTCCGTGCCGTCGTTCTTCTTCTCCACCCGCCCACCACGACCATCACCATCAGCACAATCATCACCATCACCATCCCGTTCCTCAAGCATCCAAAACCCCATCCCCCACCCCAACCCCCACCCCCCCTCTACCAACCTCCCAATAAGCCCGCGACACAGCAAAAGAGCTTTATGCGCGTCCCCGACCGCGAGCTCCGGGTACCGCAACTCCGTCAGCGTCACCGCCCTCTGAAGCCAGCCCGCCGGGTCGTAAGGGTGGCCATACAAAGCCTTCGTCTGCGCGGTCAGAGTCCTCATGAGATCCGGGAGTCGGGCGGTCAGATCCTCGTCTCCTGCTTCTGGGGGGCGGGTGGGTCGCCAGTCTGTGGGGGGGAAAGGGAGGTCCATCAGCGATGTCGATGTAGAAGTCGGGTTGTTCTATTATCGGAGTGTGTGTCGAAGTGCGTATAGAGTTGTTCTATATTTGGTGCCGGTCAGGTCAGTAGTAGAAGAAGGTATCTAGTGAGGTTCATCAGACACAACTTCACCCGCTCGTCCCTGCGGTTCCGAGGATAATTATCACGAGCATCGAAAGGAAAGGAGCGGGATAGAGCTAACAACTCAGTGTTTGTTTCCACAACGAAAGTAAGGTAAACACGGCAGGGCTGGGGGTTCCCAATCGCAAACAACAATAGAACTCGCATCGAGTCCTTGCATCACTCGTTCAACTTTACCTTGTTCGCCCACCCATCCATAAACTCACTCAGTCTCAAGAGCCTTTCAACCCCATCCATCCATCCATCCAGCCTCCCTCCCACCCATGAACCAAACCAAGAGACGCCCCACCGAGATATCAGTGAGGTGAAAGGAAAGGAGCGAGAAAACGGCGCAAAAAAGCGAGACCGGACTGTACAAACGGTTTCTTTGGCCGTGGGGAAAAAACAAGCAAAACGAGACTATTTATATCCGCAGCCGGAGAGGGAGAGAGAGAGAGAGAGAGAGAGCTGGGGTAAGGTGCCCACCCCCTTCATTCGCTCCTCACCCCACCTCCTTAGTGCACCGCCGCCCTCCTCTCCCTCCCCCTCCCCCCCCTCCTCCTCCTTCGATTTAGCAAGCAGATGCGGGTGGGCAAAAGAAAAACAAGCCACACAACATCCCCCCCCCTCTCCGCCAGATCACCCGAAGAAGACGACGACGAGAGACAGCAGCGTGGAGGGGGGGCAAAATGAGGCCACTACGGGCATAGCATGGCATGGCTCTTGGCTCCTGATAGCCCAGCCCAGCCCAGCCAGCCAGCCTCCAGTCTTCCATCCCCCTGTAGCAAATCGCACAACAACCCCCTATCTCCCGAAGAAATGCACGTCATCAAAACCTCACTCGCTCGCTCGCTTTGCCCCGGTCTTCTTCTTCTTCCCACCCATGCCTTCGCCCCACTGTTTGTGTTGGTGGGTTTCTGTTTACTTCCCCCCCCCCCGCACTGCCACACACAAAAATCCCCCCAACCAGGCGGCTCCCCCGACGTCTCCGGGACCTCTCTCGTAGCGACCCCTCAAGACATTCTACCGACTCGTATTAGAAATAATGCTTCTCGCCGCTCGCTAAATCCGCAGAGTCGAAGAGCAAGTGGAGAAAAACACAGCAAGGTGACATGAAAAGGGGGCTTCCGATGGTGATGATCGGCGCCCGTAGCCCTCCCCCCCCCAAAAGCCCGAGCAGAATGGGTGATCGCAGAAAAAACGCTGTGGCAAGGGTGCATACACATTCGCGCGCGCAAGGGTCGAGGCTCACAGCATAAGTTGGTGCAGGTTGCGCTGCACAATCATGTCCTGCACGCTCTTCATCGTCTTGTCGAGCAGATTCGTGTCGGTGGCGTTGGTGTAGTGCACGTACGCCTCCTTGCCCGGGTCGCGCACCAGGTTCTTGAACTTGCGCGCGAAGAACTCCTGGCCGGCGTCCACGTCGCGATCGCCGCCGGCGTAGTCCGGGAAGTGCTCGCGGATGGGCGCCGCGCCGGAGGCGATCTTTTCGCGGAAGAGGTCCGTCTTGTTGAGGAAGAGGATGAGGGCTGATTTCTCGAAGTACTTGCTGTTGGCGATGCTTTCGAAGAGCATCAGGGCCTCGTGCATTTGGTTCTGTGGGGATGTTGGTCAGCGTTCGGCAGGATGTAGGCGAGGGCAGTGTTGGGAGGTGCTTACGCCGTTGCGGTCTTCGACAAGTACATGGTCGTATCCGCTGATGGCCACCAGGAAGAGCACTACCTGCACGTTGTCGAAGACATGTATCCACTTCTTACGCTCTGATCTTTGGCCGCCGACGTCGAACATGCGGTATGTGAGGTTGCCGGTGTCGAAGATGGTCTCGGTGATGCCAGTCGTTCGTAGTCGTGCTCGTAGAATGTCTTGGTCTGTGGGCAGGTAGTCCTTTGCGAAAAGTCGTTCAATGTCGGCGAAGTAGCTGCAATGTATCAGCGCTGATCAGTGGCTTGTAGATTTTCAGCTCATACTATGTCAAGTTGTCATGCAGCGCGTATTCGTTACCCTTCTTGATAGCAATCTGTACTCCATGATCCCGCCATAAGCTCTTGAAGGCATGCAGGCAGTCCAGGGGCATTGGGTCGTCAGGGCCAAGGTCAGGGTCTGAAGCGACAAGCTCCGCAAAGCGCTAAAAAGTGTCAGCTTGTCCAATTCTACAGTACTCGCGGTCAAGCCACGCACGATATTCCCCCCGTCTGCGAAATCGACCTCCTGCTCTTCCATCGCCAAAGACCACCTGAAACGCGTGCAGCAGGTTCTGGAAGATGGTGACCTTCCATTGTTTCCGCTCGGGTAGTTGGAAGCCCTTGGTGTGGATCAGGCGCATCTGCTTCAGCACTGTCGACTTCCCCGACTCTCCGGCACCTTGACAATGTCAGCCTACCGCAATCATCGCACATCGTGTCAAGTGTGTATTTCCCGTACCCAAGAGCAACAACTTCACCTCCTTCTGCATCCGCCGCTGGTCCTCCCGCAGCTGCTTCTCAATCTCCCGGTTCTTCTTCGCATCCGGATCCTCCTTGTTCGCGTTGCCGAAACACATGATTCTAGCTATGGCCATTCACTGCCGCATGTATGGCGCGAGACGGCAAGGTCGAGTCGTCGCGCGGCTACGAAGCCTTTTTGCCGTGTTGGGCGTGGGCGGAGGAGCGTAAGGTTTCGGTAGCGAGGATGCGAGCAGGTGTTCCGTCGTACGCCTGGGGTGGGGGGCAACACGCTCGGCCGGGCAGTGTGATGCGATGCGACTGCTGTGTGACGTCGTGGTCGAATCGGCGCTCTCGAATGACTCGGTGCTGGCCGAGCAGCACGCGGGGGGTGCTAGTCTTGGTCGCTCGGTGTAGCCTGCTGTAGCTTGCGATTCGCAGCCTGCCGTTAATCCTACTGGCTGCGGTATCGGTGCAAGAGGGGCTGTTATGCAGCTGCTCGAATGCCACGAGACTCTAAGGCCGGCTAGTCAGAGGCTTGCTGCTGATGATGATGATGTGGGCCTCGTGGGCGGTGTCGACTCTCCGCCGTTGCAAGTTGCGCTGGCGGATGGAGAAGATCAGGAGGGTACGTGGGTACTTCCGGCAATGGGCTGTCACCACTCTACCCGCGACAGCCAGCGACCACTCACTGCGGGCGCCCAGGTAACAGGTTGGTCGCGGTGAAGTCGGACGTCGGGAAATGGGCGTAGGGACAGCCCAGGTTTGCGTGAGGGCGCGGTGTAGATTGCACTGCGGGCCGAAAGTCTCAGACACAGGGCCGACGGCTGACCCTCCTGTTCCGTCCGGCTACCGCGATATGAGCTTGGCAGCGCGGTATATAAGTCAAGGTGGATGCACGTGGGCGGTGGAGGTGGTTTGGACAACGACGTCGAGGAGAGACGGTGAGCTGGTGGGCGCTGAGGGGGAGGGAGCAATGAGGGAGCGACGGTGTAGAACTACCTCCTACTCTACCGAGCTAAACATGCAGCACTTTATCACCCGGCTGTATCCTTCTCACGCTATGATGATAATGCCAAGCCTGGCCAGTTTGCGCAAGAATCGGCAACTACGCTACCTTCTGGACACGCTCGACCGGCGCGCCTTTCCTACACAGGCCGTCTCCTACAAATATCCATGGTCTGCACTCTTCATCCGAGCGAGTGCTGTACTGTATCTTCCTTCTTATGATGTGTTACATAGACAAGACCCAGCCATGTCGATGTAACTCCCGTCCATGCCGGCCAAGGGTTTCATTAATCAGCCAACCCAACCCAGCCCAGTCCACCTCAAGCCGAGCCCACTCTTGTACATGGCCAACGCTACCCTACTACATGTATTCCACGACACCTGAAGTTCTCTGGTCCCAGACTTGAGTATAAATCCTCGCCGACCGTTGCAATCCGTCCCGCGGACGTTGTCGGTAAAAACGGAGAGTGTCGATTATTGCTGTCTATCCGAAGCACTCCTACTACCACTACTACTATGTATTCACGTGGCAATCCGCTCTGCCGCGTTTGGTGCCTGCAGTCGGCGAAGCAGGGTTCGCACGTGGGCAGGGCAGCCACAGGACAACTCTCCATCCAACAGAGCCCGTCGCCTACATAACACAGCACGTCTCCCTCTCCGCCCTCCCATACTTGACAACCAGATCATGCACATCCCTCTCCGTCCTCTCCAGCATCCACTCCAGCGCCTCCTCCACCGAATCCCTTGGCTCGCCCTTGATCAGAATCCGGATATCCTGCTTATTGTAGCTCCGGTGTGTCAGCACAGCGTAGTGCTTCCCGCCGCCCCCGAAGGCGGACGAAGAGGACCCAGCTATAGTCGTAGTCGTAGTCGTAGTTGTAGCGGCAGTTGATGACCTGGCCAGGACCGGCTGTTTCTCGCCGCCATATGCCCCCACCGGACTGGCTTGGTGGGCTTTCGCGACTATGAGCTCGATGTGATTGTCCGCTGCTTGGTGGGCTTTGTAGTGGGGCTGGAGGATGGTGCCGTTCGCGATGATTTGGGTGCGGAGGTCGTGGATCGTGCGGTGGGCGGTGTAGGCTGGCGGGTGGTCCATCTTTCTTTTCTTTTCTTTTACTGGTAGGGGCGGGCGAGGGAGTCTGTCTGGTAAGCAGCGAAGGGGGTGATCTTGTTATAGGTAGGCGCGAAATGGTATAGTATGAACAAGGCGGAGCGTGTGATATGGCTGCCTACATGTTCATGTACCTGTAGCATTTGCTGCGCCACGGTGCAGGAACAGGAACCGCACTAGTGGAGCCGCTTTTCGTGCCTTACCGTTCCGCATGCTCTCGATGGAATAGTCGCAGTAGTGACTGGCGTCGACGAGGCGGGCTCGTGAGGATGATGGGGTGGGATGATTCGGGGAAGTAGTGTTGAGTCAACGATGGGACGAGAGTCGATCAAGCTCATGCCTTCCCAATTAGGCAAGCGGACCACGCACGTCCCTCTGAGTTCGACTCTCCATGCCCCGGGGACAGCACCTTGCTGATGTACACATGCATCATCACGCTCGCGAGCGGTCGTATTTATATCTAAAATTCGCGTGTGATGTATGTCTCGCAGATGACTATCCTGCTCTAGGGCACGAGAGCTTCAGCAACGATACCCGGACGACTTCCATCCGTGTCAGCCGCGCATGCTCATCGCCTCGTCAGTCTTCACAATCCTCAATACCCGCGCTGCGAACGAGTATCAATCGCATGCACCGGGGTCTCCTGAGCACCAGCATCAATACTAACCATGGACTGGACCCTCACCACCACCCTCCGCTCCCGACCGAAACGCTGCCGGCTCCTCGAACTCCCCCCGGAACTCCGCATAGCCATCTTCGAGTACGCCCTAGCTTCTCCCAAGACAGTCGTCACCTTCCGTCTCGACGACTACCAACGAGACTCCCTCCAAGAAGCCATCCAGCCACCTCTCACCCGCGTGAGCAGCCAAGTCCGCTTTGAAACCCTACCGATTTGGTACGGCTCCACTACCTTTGTATTGCATACCGAAGACGCCAAAGGCCGAGATACGCAACGATGGCTTGTGGAGAATGAGCCTCACCTGGGAAAACTTAAGTGCGTTTCAGTGTGGATCAGACGCATCTCACGCACGACTGGGCAGTCTTCCCATGGCGCTTTGGGTATCAGGTTGTACCGACAAGCCACGGACGATGTGTGGCAGGTCAGCGACTCGTGGGATTGGATTACCGTGGTGCGGAAGCCGCTGGGACTGGAGGCTGATGCCAAGGAGATGATTTTGCGGGTTAGGGAGACGTTGAACACGGATCGCGGGAGTTTGAAGACCGATGCGCGCGATTGGCAGCACTTACTGGGGAACTTGCGGGAGTGGTATTTACTGGAGGGAGAGTCTTAGACGAGTCGTGGCGAGGTACAGTCGTTCAATATGGAAAACTAGACTCGATTCGACCTGTGTACCCAAAGAGCTCGCAACCCGCTGTTACTTTGCTCAATCACCTTTGGCGAGCTTTGCTTCTCACACGTGCAGGCGCCCGGACGATCTTCCGTCTCACTGGTCCTCTCAGTGAAGTCCGGGGCTGAAGGGTTTTGGGCAACGATGCCGATGTATTCATATCGAGACCACGTGCAGCGGACAGTGCGGGCCTAATCGCCACTCCGTTCATCTTCCCCGTTGAGTTCCTGAAGACATCCACTGTCCATTGCTCGTAAGGTCCTTGGACACGTTCGATCAGTACCCGCTCTCGGTACCTGTGTCTGGCAACGATTCTAAGCCGACCAAACCCTTGTTTTGCAGGGACCAATGGCGGCCCTTGCTACGATCGGACGCAGCAGCCGGCTGTACCTGGACTTCAGAGTGTGTAAGCATCGCGAACAACATCGTGTCGATGGAAATCAGAGTACGCAGCTTGGGCCAAACATCCGAAGTGCACAGGTCTGAAACCCTACCCCGTCCCCTCCATCACCAAGTTCAGTTTCGGGAACGGGAGTAACTTAACCAGTCTCCACATCTCCACTGCACAAGGCACGGATCGAAACGCAGCTTCGCGAGCACTCGGCACAAACGTGAAAGCGACGTGGAAGCTCCCCGGAGAAGCCAGTGGCTTGCGCCGAGGCACGAGGTTCCTGCACGTTGCTACGAGCTCCGTGGCCCATGTTCATCCACTCGAAGACTCCGTGCTGAGACGCCTGAAGCGCTGATATGTACATTCAATAGATCCTTCCCGCCGTCCGCGCGGATTTACGCCTTTTGAGGTACGGTACCTGCACAGTTATTAAAGTCTTGATCGAGAGCATATCTTATAGTCTTGGGGCAGCCTCGTCCAATTCCTCTTCTTCCTCTTCCTCTTCCTACTCTGCTCGCGACTCGACACGCACACGGCTCCCTTCTGGCAACACTTTGGAGGTCTACACTGGGGAATCGGGGCCATTGTCCGCTGTTCTTGTTGGTTCCAACGACTTGCTTCCATGTTCAAGATGTGGGATCGACCAAGCCTCAGCTGGAAGGCTTCACTTCGACATCCACATAGATGATAGAGGCCTCTGGGCGCTCTGCACTCATCAAGCGTCCGGTCACATCTTCGAGCGACGAAGCGCATCAACACTGGACAGTCTGCATCACGACCCAGGCTCTTCCACATCAAGGAGCAGCGCTGTCTGGCGATGGATCACGCCACCATGCGTGTGAGCTGCACAAGGAACGACCGCTCAGTTGAGGCGACGCTGCGGGAGGAGAGACATCAGGTATCGGTCGCGGTGGTTGCCGTTTCGCGTATGCAGCACGCTGGCGTCGCAAGCTCGACGTCGAAAAGTCCAGTAGCACAGCATGCCTGAAGAAGCTAGCGTTCCCGCACCCTTGCCGCCACGCCCAAAACGAGGCACAG
Source organism: Friedmanniomyces simplex (assembly GCA_005059865.1). Classification (NCBI taxonomy): domain Eukaryota; kingdom Fungi; phylum Ascomycota; class Dothideomycetes; order Mycosphaerellales; family Teratosphaeriaceae; genus Friedmanniomyces; species Friedmanniomyces simplex. The sequence goes on from NAJQ01000010.1 coordinate 48,357, forward strand.
TCCACGATCGACACTTCAGCCTCACGAGACGTCTTCAAACATTCAGCGTATACCACTATTACCACTACCTGTCAAGGGACATACCGCGCACGGCTGCCTCCACCTGGCATGGCGTCCCTGAACTGTCCGACCGCGCTCCGCTATCCTCTGGCTGCCGCGGCGATGAATCTTCGGGCGGTCCGACGTGACAGGAGGTCCGTCGAGTATGCGAAGCCCATTCTCCACGTCAATCGTGCGCTCTGGATACCATACCGGGCTCGAGGTCGGCAGGCTTCTCGTAGAGCTGAGCTGAAGTGTTGCCGCCACAGCGTTGTGGACAATCCCTAGCCATGTTGTTACTGGAGCAAGGGAGATATAATGAGAGAGATGCCACAGTCTGTGGCGCTCGTTGTCGCAAGTCTGACGGTTTCTGTCTCCTTGTGTCGTTGTCAGCACGCAAGCAGGGTACAGGAAGCTTTTTCTTTTGGGAGGAAGGAGCTCCATTGACGGCGGGGGGACGATGGTATATACGGGCAAACCAAGCCTGGGCTGTGAGAACTGCAGGTAAGGCCTATGCATCAGGGGCCTCGAAACATCTCCCATGTGCAGGTAATGGCGCCGTATCATGGCAAAAGGAGCTTTTGCGAAGTTTGCATCCTGGGCAGCATCCTCACCGATGAGGAGCAATGACTGTCCTTCGGCTGAGACCCTTGGCTTTGCGGCATGCCTTCTGCTCCATGCCTCATCCCCATTCCGGAGAGGAATTACTCGGACTGGCTGATCGCAGGGTTGTTTGTGTCAAGATCTCCACTAACGAATTACAGGAGAGCAAAGAAGCGATGTGATCAGGGTGTACCAGCATGCGAACGGTGTCTCCGACTTGGGAAGGCGTGCGGAGGCTACCGAAACCCCAACGACCTCATGTTTCGGGACCAGAGCTCAAGCATGGCGCGGAGGGTAGGCAGAGATAACCCACCCTGTCAACGCAAGAAACCTAGCCAGACTAATCATCGCTATGACCAGGCGAGTGCGCAAAGCGAGTCTCTTGCGACTGGTACTGCTTCCAGCCCCAGATCTGTTCCCAGGTCGCGACAACCGAGTCCGACTAGGGAGAGTGTGGCCCGGTCTTTCTTCTTCGATCACTTCGTCACCAGCAGCCACATGTCGTTCCTCGAAGGCGTGGTACCGGACGAGTTTCTGCTGAAACCAATCGTCGCATGCGGTCTGGCTGCCATTGCGAACCGCGAGAACGACCCGGACGGTCGCGAAGTAGCCCGCAGATACTACATCGAGGCCATCGCTGCCACCAACACGACTTTGCGACATCCTAGACAGGTCAAAGAAGACAACACGCTTATAGCAGTCGCGCTGCTTGGCTGCTTCGAGCGACTGAACTGGGAGAGCAATAGCTCTATGCTCTCGTGGAAGCATCATGTGGAGGGCGCCACCCAGCTTCTTCGACTGCGCGGTCGCGGCCAGCTACGCACGACAGGTGGCATGAGAATCTTCCGCGACATCCGCGCGAACATCACTCTCAAAGCATTGCTTGCCGAAACCAAAGTGCCGGACTTCGTCGTGCAATGGAGTGCAGCCTTGGAGTATGATCCGCTGCAAACGCCTTCGGATCAGCTGTCGATGATAGCTGCCCGAACTTGGCGGTGAGTCATCCTTTCATACCTTCCTGCAAGGACGCCTCCCGAATTGCATCCAAAGTAGCTCTTACGACCCTTCCATAGGCCTTGAGTATCTCCTTTTCTTCAACCTGCTGACCTCGAGCTTGCCAGCCCGCTCAATATACTCCTTCCGCAGCATAATCGACCCGGACTCGCCGCAATCCTTGAACGGCGTTCGGCACGAGTATAGCCTCCCCCAAGCCCACAGAGACTGGAACATCTGGCGCGGCCTCAACATCATCCTGAGCAGGACTCAGGAAGCAATCGTCCGGCGCTCGTGGCCGACCTTGGCGCAGGCGCCGCCATCTCCGCAATACTACCGCACCATCCGGGACCACATGACGACCGACATATGCGTCGCAGCTGCCTGCGCACTCGGTAACGAGAGCACCGCCGACAGCTTGAAAGGCTCCATCGCCAACGGCTACCTGCTCATCTTCCCCCTTTTTCTCGCCGGCACCTACCTATTGGAACAACTCGCCGAGCCCTCCGTAAGCCCAGGCGGGAGCCGGATTATCCTGGTCGATGAGCCGCTGCACACCGATCCCTTCACCGAAGCGTCCGTCCAGCTGGCTGGGGTGATCGAGCGGATTGACCACATCAATGGGCTGGGCATTCAATGGGCGGCGTCTGTCAGCAAGATTCTCAGGGGAGAGTGTCGGGTCTATTATGATTTGGGCCGATCGTAAGCTTTCTTTCTTCAAGCCACAACTTCGCTGCGCATATTGGAGTTCATCGCTGATTGGGTCCATGGAATAGACGAGTCGTTCGGGAAGCTGAGATTGAAGCGTTGCTTGGGAGCGAAGTACTGGATCTGAGCAGCGTGGTGACGGCGCCGAGCGGCGAGGAGTAGGTGTGATGAAGCCGGACCTGCACCTGCTTTCCTCGCATGAACCATATGCTGGAGTAAGGACTTTTGTCCCTGTATTCCGGCGCAGCGGGCTCTAAGCCACAAACCCGAAATCCTTTCCTCTTGCGATAAGGCGGCAGTAGTCGCCATTTCAACATCGACGTCGTCCATCCGAGTACGGAGAAGGAAACTATCCGGAGGGATTCCCTGGTATCAGAGCGACCCATAGTAGCACGCCGGCTCAGGAGTGGTCAATACTGGACGGGGTCCAGGTGCCCGTCCGTAAAGGGACTGGCTGGCTGGAATCGAAAGGGCACTCGGCAGCCGATAATCAGATGCTTGCGATGCAAGGCGGCAATTGCTTCGACGCGACCTGGTAGAACTCTCCATCTAATCAATTTAGTAAGAGCATGTCTTTCGCTATATGTAGCAGAGGTAGGCAACTTCCATTGCGCGAGGAAGGGAGCATTTGATTTTTTCCCCAGAACGCAGAAATGCGCCTGGACGTGTAGGTGCCAGACCTATGACTTTCTTGGCATAGGTACATACGCTTCGATTCCAGCCACTTGTCGGTATTGGCATCATGTCTTTTCGGGCCCCAGTTGCGGCGTCCAACAAGAGAGTGGAGTGATTGTAGTCGGTTCCCAGTAGACGTATCGTGGGAGGTCCGTCATCCCGTCCAGTACACCTTTGGCCAAACTCGCGAGCTGAAAAGATCCGGATTTCGCGACTGATAGATATGGAAACACCGCCATCGCCCGTATCGTATTGTCACGGACCACCGGTGATAGTCTCACAGCATGATAGACATGCGACAGGCAGGAAATCTATGCATTTTGGACGAAAAGTGTTTATAGGTAAGGCAAACAAGCCTCGAGCCAGCACGTGACCAAATGTCCGCTTGTTCTATTACAACCCTCTCCTACACCAACACCAATCTCTAAACCCCCTCCTCACCTTCTCCATCATCACTCAATCCCAATTCCCCGCCCCCAACTCCACCGGCTTCCCCTCCCGCATACAATCCATCACCCAATCAATCGTCCACGGCTCATACTTGTACCCTGGCGGGTAATTCGGCTCGATCCCACTCTCATCGAACCGCGTCCCCGCCTTCATCGTCTCGACGTTCTTCGCATAGTTCTCGTACGTGTACGTCTCCGGGTCGTGCTGCCAGACCCACTTGGGGTGCTTGGGCTGCGCGCGCCGGGGGTCGAATTTCACTTTGTTCCAGTCCGTGTCCTGCAGGAGCTCGGCGTTGGAGAAGCCGACTTTCTGCGCGCAGGCGTTGCGGGTGAAGCTACCGGGGGAAGTCTCCGTGTCAGTATGGAAAAGGTTTTATGCGTGGGTCATAAAA
>NAJQ01000010.1:52295-69366 GCA_005059865.1 Friedmanniomyces simplex
GGGGGGGGGGGGTGCTAGTCTTGGTCGCTCGGTGTAGCCTGCTGTAGCTTGCGATTCGCAGCCTGCCGTTAATCCTACTGGCTGCGGTGCAAGAGGGGCTGTTATGCAGCTGCTCGAATGCCACGAGACTTTAAGGCCGGCTAGTCAGAGGCTCGCTGCTGCTGATGATGATGATGTGGGCCTGGTGGGCGGTGTCGACTCTCACAGCCGTTGCAACTTGCGCTGGCGGATGGAGAAGATCAGGAGGTAATTCCACCAGCTTCCGCATATACTCGTCCGTCAGTACGTACGTGGGTACTTCGGGCAATGGGCTGTCACCACTCTACCCGAGACAGCCAGCGACCACGTCTCACTGTGGGCGCGCAGGTTGGTCGCGGTGAAGTCAGACGTCGGGAGATGGGCGTAGGGACAGCCCAGATTTGCGTGAGGGCGCGGTGTAGATTGCAAGGCGGGCCGAAAGTCTCAGACACAGGGCCGACGGCTGACCCTGCTGCTCCGTCCGGCTACCGCGATATGAGCTTGGCAGCGCGGTATATAAGTTAAGGTAAGGTGGATGCACGTGGGCGGTGGAAGTGGTTTGGACAACGAGGTCGAGGAGAGACGGTGAGCTGGTGGGCGCTGAGGGGGAGGGAGTAATAAGGGAGCGACGGTGTAGAACTACCTCCTACTCTACCGAGCTAAACATGCAGCCCTTTATCACCCGGCTGTATCCTTCTCACGCTATGATGATAATGCCAAGCCTGCGCCGGTTTGCGCAAGAACTACGCTACCTTCTGGACACGGTCGATCGCCGCGCCTTTCCTACACAGGCCGTCTCCTACAAATATCCCTGGTCTGCACTCTTCACCCGAGCGAGTACTGTACTGTTTGTCACTTATATGATGTCTTGTATAGACAAGACCCAGCCATGTGGATGTAACTCCCGTCCAAGCCGGCCAAGGGTTTCATTAATCAGCCAACCCAACCCAGCCCAGCCCACCTCGAGCCGAGCGACACCCTTGCACATGGCCAAAGCTACTAGGAGGTATTCCATTATCTGATGTTCCAGGAAGCTGGTCCCAGGCTTGGATATAAATCCTCGCCGACCGTTGCAATCCGTCCCATGTGGTCTTGTGAGCGTTGTCAGTATAAAACCCGAGAGTGTCGATTGCTTGTATATCCGAGGCACTCCCACTACCGCTACATACTACCATTCACGTGGCACTAATCCGCTCTGCCGCGCCTGGTGCCTGCAGTCAGCGAGCAGGGTTCGCACGTGGGCAGGGCCCGACACGGCAAGGGCGGGCAAGCCATTTCTAACTGGCTTGTCGGCTGGAAACGCCCGAGAAAGCCGGGAAGCGTGGCGGCCGGCATCGGCGATCGTTGTCGAGGATCGCAGGCATGGTTGAGTAGCTTTCCAAGCTCCGAGGGCCGCGGAACACACACCGAGTGTGACGAAAGCGGAAGGCACAGGAATAGGGGTGGAATTGGAATTATGGGACGGCGGATCCCGCGTTAATGAACTTCTGATGGGAGCGTACCGTCTGCGTTGTTGAAATATGATTATGGTTCAAAGCTTTCCACTCAGACTGAGGACATTAAAGTCAACGCACCCGAGCCTCTCACACATAAACATACGGTATAAAAACGAAAGCAAACCCGCCGCACGCAGACGTAGAGCCCATCGTGATGCATGCCGACCGTCCGAGTCAGTCCCCTAAAAACCCCGCCAACTTTCCACAGAGGCCCCCAGAGCACCTCAGCCACAAGACAACGCATCCAACGGAGCCCGTCGCCTACATGACACAGCACGTCTCCCTCTCCGCCCTCCCATACTTGACAACCAGATCATGCACATCCCTCTCCGTCTTCTCCAGCATCCACTCCAGCGCCTCCTCCACCGAATCCCTCGGCTCGCCCTTGATGAGTATCCTGATATCCTGCTTATTATAGCTCCGGTGCGTCAGCACAGCGTAGTGCTTCCCGCTGCCGCCCCCACCGCCGACGGGGGACGAGGAGGATCCAGCTGTAGTCGTAGCTGTAGTTGATGACCTAGTCAGGACCGCCTGTTTCTCGCCGCCATATGCCCCCACCGGACTGGCTTGGTGGGCTTTCGCGACTATGAGCTCGATATGATTGTCCGCTGCTTGGTGGGCTTTGTAGTGGGGCTGGAGGATGGTGCCGTTGGCGATGATTTGGGTGCGAAGGTCGTGGATCGTGCGGTGGGCGGTGTAGGCTGGCGGGTGGTCCATCTTTCTTTTTTCTCTTTTACTGGTATGGGCGGGCGAGGGAGTCTGTCTGGTAAGCAGCGAAGGAGGTGATCATGTTATAGGTAGGCGCGAAATGATATAGTATGAACAAGGCGGAACGTGTGATATGGCTGCCCACATGTACATGTACCAGTAGCATTTGCTGCGCCACGGTGCAGGAACAGGAACCGCAGTCGTGAAGCCGCCTTTCGTGCCTTACCGTTCCGCATGCTCGCTCGATGGAACAGTCGCAGTAGTGACTGGCGTCGACGAGGCGGGCTCGAGAGCATGATGGGATGGGATTATTCGGGGAAGTAGTGTCGAGTCAACGATGGCACGGGAGTCGATCACCTCAGGCTCATACCTTCCCAATTAGGCAAGCGCACTGCGCACGTCCCTCTAAGTTCGACTCTCCACGCCCCGGGGATAGCAGCTTGCTGATGTGCATTATTTTGGACTCCAACGCGGTCGTGTTCATATCAAAAATTCGCGGGGAAGGTATATCTCGCAGGTCGTTCTGCTCTAGAGGGCTTCAACAACGATACCCGGACGACTTCCATCCGTGTCAGCCGCACATGCTCATCGCCTCGTCAGTGTTCACAAGCCTCCAAACCGCGCTGCGAACGAGTAACAATCGAATGCACCGGGGTCTCCTGAGCATCAGCATCAATACTAACCATGGAATGGACTTTCACCACCACCCTCCGCTCCCGGCCGAAACGCAGCCGGCTCCTCGAACTTCCCCCGGAACTCCGCATAGCCATCTTCGAGTACGCCCTAGCTTCTCCCAAGACGGTCGTATCTTTCCGTCTCGACGACTACCAGCGAGACTCCCTCCAAGAAGCCGTCCAGCCCGCTCTCACCCGCGTGAGCAGCCAAGTCCGCTTCGAAACCCTACCGATTTGGTACGGCTGCACTACCTTTGTATTGCATACCGAAGACGCCAAAGGTCGAGATGCGCAACGCTGGCTTGTGGAGAATGAGCCTCACCTGGGAAAGCTTAAGTGCGTTTCGGTGTGGATCAGACGCATCTCACGCACGACTGGGCAGTCTTCCCATGGCGCTTTGGGCATCAGCTTGTACCGGCAAGCGACCGATGATGATGTGTGGCAGGTCAGCGACTCGTGGGATTGGATTACTGTGGTGCGGAAGCCGCTGGGACTGGAGGCTGATGCCAAGGCGATGATTTCGCGGGCTAGGGAGACGTTGAACACGGATCGCGGGAGTTTGGAGACCGATGCGCGCGATTGGCAGCGCTTACTGGGGAACTTGCGGGAGTGGTATTTACTGGAGGGAGAGTCTTAGATGAGTCGTGGCGAGGTACAGTCGTTCAATATGGAATACTAGACTCGATTCGACCTGTGTACCCAAAGAGCTCGCAACCCGCTGTGACTTTGCTCAACCACCTTTGGCGAGCTTTGCTTCTCACACGTGCAGGCGCCCGGACGATCTTCCGTCTCACTGATCCTCTCAGTGAAGTCCGGGGCTGAAAGGTTTTGGGCAACAATGCCGATGTATTCATATCGTGACCACGTGCGGCGGACAGTGCTGGCCTAATCGCCACTCCGTTCATCTTCCCCGTTGAGTTCCTGAAGACATCCACTGTCCTTCGCTCGTAAGGTCCTTGGACACGTTCGATCAGTACCCGCACTCGGTACCTCTGTCTGGCAACGACTCTAAGCCGACCAAACCCTTGTTATGCAGGGACCAACGGCGGCCCTTGATACGATCGGACGCAGCAGCCGACTGTACCTGGACTTCAGAGTGTGTAAGCATCGCGAAAAACATCCTGTCAATGGAGATCAGGGTACGCAGCTTGGGCCAGACATCCAGAGTGCACGGGTCTGAAACCCTGCCCTATCCAATCCATCACCTGGTTGAGTTTCGGCAACGGGATTGACTTGGCCAGTCTCCACATCTCCACTGCACAAGGCATGGATCGGAACGCAGCTTCGTGAGCATTCGGCACATGCGCGAAAGCGACGTGGAAGCTCCCCGGAGACGCCAGTGGCTTGCGCCGAGGCACGAGGTTCCTGCACGTTGCTACGAGCTCCGTGGCCTATCTTCACCCACTTGAAGACTACGTGCTGAGGCGTCAGTAGCACTGATATGCACAAGTAATAGATCCTTCCCGACGTCCGCGCGGATATCCGCCTTATGGGGCACGGTACCGGGTTATTAATGTATTGATCGAGAGCATACCTTATAGTCTTGGGGCAGCCTCGTTCCAATTCCGTTCCTTCCTCTTCCTGCTCTGCTCGCAACTCGACACGCACGCGGCTCCCTTCTGGCAACACTTTGGAGGTCTACGCTTGGGAAACGGGGCCATTGTCTGCTGTTCTTGCTGGTTCCAACGACTTTGCTTTAACGTTCAGGATGTGGGATCGACTAAGCGGCAGCTGGAAGTCTTCACTTCGACATCCACATAGATGATAGAGGCTTCTGGGTACTCTGCACTCATCAAGCGTCCGGCCACACCTTCGAGTGACGAAGCGCATCAACACTGGACAGTCTGGATCAAGACCCAGGCTCTTCCACACCAAGGAGCGGCGCCCTCTGGCGATGGATCACGCCACCATGCGTGTGAGCTGGGTTTGGGACGATCGCTCGGTTGAGGCGATGCTGCTGGAGGAAAAGACGTCAGGTATCGATCGCGGTGGTTGCCGTTTTGCGTATGCAGCACGCTGGCGTCGCAAGCTCGACGTCGAAGAGTCCAGTAGCAAAGCATGCCTGAAGAAGCTAGCGTTCCCGCACCCTTGCCGCCGCGCCCAAAACGAGGCACAGTCCACGATCGACACTTCAGCCTCACCAGACGTCTTCAAACGTCCAGCCTATACCACTACCACCACCAACTGTCAAGGAACCTACCGCGCACGGCTGCCTCCACCTGGCATGGCGTCCCTGAACTGTCCGACCGCGCTCCGCTATCCTCTGGCTGCCGCGGCGATGAATCTTCGGGCGGTCCGAGGTGACAGGAGGTCCGTCAAGTATGCGAAGCCCATTCTCCACGTCAATCGTGCGCTCTGGATACCATACCGGGCTCGAGGTCGGCAGACTACTCGTAGAACTGAGCTGAAGCGTTGCCGCCACAGCGTTGTGGACAGCCCCTAGCCATGTTGTTACTGCACCAAGGGAGATATAATGGTAGAGATGCCACAGTCTGTGGCGCTCGTGGTCGCAAGTCTTTCAGTTTCTGTCTCCTTGTGTCGTTGTCAGCGCGCAAGCAGGTTACAGGAAATATTTTCTGTTGGGAGGAAGGAGCTCCAGTGACGGCGGGGGGACGATGGTATATACGGGCAAACCAAGTCTTGGCTGTGAGAATTGCAGGTAAGGTCTATGCATCAGGGGCATCGATATATCCCCCATGTGCAGGAAACGGCGCACTATCATGGCAGAAGGGACTGCCGCATACGTTTGCATTTCGGGCGACACCTCACCGATGAGGAACAACGACTGACCTTCGGTTGGGACTGTTGGCTTTCCGGCATGCCTTATGCTCCATGCTTCATCCCCTTTCCGGAGAGAAATCGCTCAGACTAGCTAATCCCTGGGCTCACTTTTGTCAAGATCTCTACTAACGCATTACAGGAGAGCAAAGAAGCGATGTGATCAGGGTGTACCAGCATGCGAACGGTGTCTCCGACTTGGGAAGGCGTGCGGAGGCTACCGGGACCCCAACGACCTCATGTTTCGAGACCAGAGCTCAAGCGTGGCGCGTAGAGTAGGTAGAGACAAGCCAAGTCGTCAATGCAAGGTATTCACCCAGACTAATTATGGCTATGACCAGGCGAGTGCGCAAAGCGAATATATTGCAACTGGTACTGCTTCCAGCCCCGGATCTGTTCCTAGGTCGCGACAGCCGAGTCCGACTAGGGAGAGTGTGGCCCAGTCTTTCTTCTTCGATCACTTCGTCACCAGCAGCCACATGTCGTTCCCCGAAGGCGTGGTACCGGACGAGTTCCTGCTGAAACCAATCGTTGCATGCGGTCTGGCTGCCATTGCGAACCGCGAGAACGACCCGGACGGTCGCGAAGTAGCCCGCAGATACTACATCGAGGCCATCGCTGCCACCAACACGACTTTGCGACATCCTAGACGGGTCAAAGAAGATAACACGCTTATAGCAGTCGCGCTGCTTGGCTGCTTCGAGCGACTGAACTGGGAGAGCAATAGCTCTATGCTCTCGTGGAAGCACCATGTGGAGGGCGCCACCCAGCTTCTTCGACTGCGCGGTCGCGGCCAGCTACGCACGACAGGCGGCATGCGAATCTTCCGCGACATCCGCGCGAACATCACTCTCAAAGCGTTGCTTGCCGAGACCAAAGTGCCGGACTTCGTCGTGCAATGGAGTGCAGCCTTGGAGTACGATCCGCTGCAAACCCCTTCGGATCAGCTGTCGATGATAGCTGCCCGAATAGCATCGATGAAGTCGGCTTTTCGGACGGGGGACCTGACTGATCAGCAGCTGAACGAGCTGGCCACGACGTTGGAGAGCGATCTGCTCCGCTGGTCAGTGGGAGCACTTGGCCGTGAGTCATTCTTCCATACCTTCCTGCAAGGCCGCCTCCCGAATTGCATCCAAAGTAGCTTCCTACGACCCTTCAACAGGCCTTGAGTATCTCCTTTTCTTCAACCTGCTGACCTCGAGCTTGCCAGCCCGCTCAGTCTACTCCTTCCGCAGCATAATCGACCCAGACTCGCCGCAATTCTTGAACGGCGTTCGGCACGAGTATAGCCTACCCCAAGCCCACCGAGACTGGAACATCTGGCGCTGCCTCAAGATCATCCTGAGCAGGACTCAGGAAGCAATCGTGCGGCGCTCGTGGCCGACCTTGGCGCAGGCGCCGCCATCTCCGCAATACTACCGCACCATCCGGGATCATATGACAACCGACATATGCGTGGCAGCTGCCTGCGCACTCGGTAACGAGAGCATCGCCGATAGCTCGAAAGGCTCCATCGCCAACGGCTACCTGCTCATCTTCCCCCTCTTCCTCGCGGGAACCTGCCTGTTGGAACAACTCGCCGAGCCCTCCGTAAGTCCAGGCGGGAGCCGGATCATCCTGCTCGACGAGCCGCTGCACACGGATCCGTCCACCGAGGCGTCCGTCCAGCTGGCCGGGGTGATCGAGCGGATCGACTACATCAACGGACTAGGCATTCAATGGGCGGCGTCCGTCAGCAAGATTCTCAGGGGAGAGTGTCGGGTCTGTTATGATTTGGGCCGATCGTAAGCTTTTCTTCAAGCCACAACTTCGCTGCGCACGTTGGAGTTCATCGCTGATCAAGTCCGTGGAATAGACGAGTCGTTCGGGAAGCTGAGATTGAAGCGTTGCTTGGGAGCGAAGTACTGGATCTGAGCAGCGTGGTGGAGGCGCCGAGCGGCGAGGAGTAGGTGTGATGAAGCCGGACCTGCACCTGCTTTCCTCGCATAACCCATTTGCTGGAGCCAGGAGTTTGTCCCTGTATTCCGGCGCAGCAGGATCTGAGCCACAACCCGAAATCCTTTCCTCTTACGATCAGGCGGCAGTTGGTTTTCATTTCCAACGAGGGCGTCCTCCATTCGAGTACGGAGAAGAAAAATATCCGAAGAGGTTCCCTGGTATCAGAGCCAGCCTAGGTAAGAGATATGAGCCCTGGCGGCCCATAGCAACACGCCCGCTCAGGAGTCGTCAACACTGGACGGGGTCCAGGTGCCCGTCCGTAAAGGGACTGGCTGGCTGGAATCGAAAGGGCACTCGGCAGCCGATAATCAGATGCTTGCGATGCAAGGCGGCAATTGCTTCGACGCGACCTGCTAGAACTCTCCATCTAATCAATTTAGTAAGAGCATGTCTTTCGCTATATGTAGCACAGGTAGGTACGCACTTCGTTTGCGCGAAGGGAGCACTGGTTTTCAGAACGCAGGAATGCCTGTAGGTGCCAGACCCAAGACTTCTTGGCATAGGTCCGCTTCGATTCCAGCCCCTTGCCGGTATTAGGGTCATATCTTTTCGGGCCCTTAGCTGCGACATCTAAGGAGTGAGAAGCAAGTGCAGTCGGTGGTCGAATGCTGTAGATGAAAAGGTGGGAGGTTGAATACGCCCATTGGCCAATTCACGAGCTGGAACATCTGAGTTCCCGCACGTATTCGATGGAAACATCCTCGCCCTGTCGTACTAACACGGAGCACGGATGACAAGTTCACGTATGATAAGACAGGGAGCTTGCCGGAAATCTGCGCGTATTGAAGAGGAATCTCTATAGATGTAACCCTCCAACAAGCACGTGACCCGAATTGTCCGCTTGTAGCATTACAACCCTCGCCTACACCCACACCAACCTCCAAAACCCCTTCCTCACTATTCTCCTTCATCACTTAATCCCAATTCCCCGCCCCCAACTCCACCGGCTTCCCCTCCCGCATACAATCCATCACCCAATCAATCGTCCACGGCTCATACTTGTACCCCGGCGGGTAATTCGGCTCGATCCCACTCTCATCGAACCGCGTCCCCGCCTTCATCGTCTCGACGTTCTTCGCATAGTTCTCGTACGTGTACGTCTCCGGGTCGTGCTGCCAGACCCACTTGGGGTGCTTCGGCTGCGCGCGCCGGGGGTCGAATTTCACTTTGTTCCAATCCGTGTCCTGCAGGAGCTCGGCGTTGGAGAAGCCGACTTTCTGCGCGCAGGCGTTGCGGGTGAAGCTGAGGGGATCACTCATGTCAGTATAGCGCTGCGTGGGGTTGAGAGTGGTATGGCTCACCGGAATCGGATGTGGGCCTCCACGGCCTCCGGGACGTTGTCCTTGCCCCCGCAGAGCTGCAGGCACGAAGCGAGGGATACCGCGTCCTCGATCGCCTGCGTCGCGCCGTTGCCCGAGGCGGGCAGGAAGGAGTGCGCGGCGTCGCCGATCTGGATCACGCGGGCGCCGGGGGACTTCCAGCTCGGCTGCGGGTCGCGCCACAGGAGCTCGAAGTTGACGATGGTCTTCTCGGGCGTGCAGGCGATGAGGCGCTTCATCATGGGGTCCCAGGGGTTGGGGCCCACGCCTTCGTCCATGGTGTCTAGGACCTCCTTGGGCTCGATAGTGTTGCTCCAGCTCTCAGCCGAGCTGCCGGTGGCCTGTTACACGTCAGCACTGCAAGCTTGCCCAAGTTCTGTATGCGAAAGCTTACATTGTGGTTAATGATCCAAATCATCGTTTCAGGCCGAGTCAAGGTCATGCCGTATGTGCCCGGGCCGAGATACGTCCGCACGATCGGCTCGCTGTCCTCCGGTCCGATCATCTTGTAGTGCTCCTTCACCTCCGGATCCTTCTCCAAGTTCTCGATCGGGAACGCAGCGCGCCACATGGCACGTCCGGAAGAACGAGCGCGTACCTGACCACCAACCAACCGCTGGGACTTTGACCCGACACCGTCCGCGGCAATGACCACATCCGCCTCATACCGCTTGCCCTCCTGCGTCACGCAACCGCCCTTCTTACCGTCCTCGGACTCGAAGTAATCGACTACCCGGCTGTTGAACTCGATCTTCACGCCCAGCCTCTCCACCTGCTTGACGAACATCTTGTAGATGAGCGGACGCAGCTGGAAAGTGCCCGGCGGCGTCTTGGGGTCCAGCCCAGCGGCCTTCAGGCGCTCGTTGACGTACAGCGGCTTCACCATGAGCTCGCCGGAGTGCTTGGACGTCTCGATCCAGGCATTATGCAGGCCGATGGAGTCGTACTCGGCCTTCATCTCGGGCCAGTGCTTGAAGAAGCGGGTGGCTGGGAGGCCCATGAAGTACATGTCGCCTGGGGGGGAGCTGTCGTCAGCACCACTTTCATTCTCATTCTGATCGTGGGGTTTCTGACTTACCGAGGGTATTGATGGAGGAGGCTCGCTCCAGCACGCGCACATTGTGGCCTTTGCGGATGCACTCGATGGCGGCGGTGAGGCCGGCCAAGCCAGTACCCACGACGAGGACATCGATGCCGGTGGAGGGGAAGGTGCCGACGGGCTCAGACTCGATACCGTGGACTGTCATTCTTGCTGGTGGTGTTATGTGTAAAATGTAGATTACGGTAGTGAGCAGGAAGCGTAGTCAGACGGAAAAGTTTCGTAGTTCACCTCATCATCATGTACTACTACTACTACTACTACTACTGTACGTAGGCGGCCATGCAGGAACACAGAGCTCACCACCGCCGCCGGCCTTGTCGGCCGCCCAGAAGCCGATCATGTGCGGTTCATCATCGAAACGTGGTTCGAGTTGGTGAAGCACATGCCAATGCCATCCCGATATGTGGATACAACGACTTCTGACACCCGGTTCATGACGATGTCCGTTTCCAGTCGATGACGAGGAGGATGCATGGATCTGGCCGGAACGTTTGCTGACGGACGTTTAGTGCATCCGCATCCGCACCCCCAACCGTGCCTCCAACGAGCTTAAACCCACCTCTCCCATCCTCGCCCAAAATCGCCCGAACAAAAATGGAAATCGTTTCAGACCGTCTATGGAGTATTGCCACAGAGGTGATGAGTTCATACCGGCGATTCACAGAGGTGGGACAAATTATCCGCCTCAGCGCCTTGTGAAGTCAAACATGACAGTGCGGATTTCCGGTGCATCACTGGCGACACCGCCGCCGCTAGAATAAGCTCATCCGGAGATGCTCTTAGAGTGATGGCATCATTACATATAGGAGTCGGGGGGGGGCAAGCGAGAGCTCCTGCAGGTGCATAAGCTACGCTGTCAGAACAGATGCTCCCATTTCCAACAAAGGACGGTGGAACTAGTCGAGTTCTCCGTCACGGTCTTGAGACGGAGGCGCGTTACTGTATTGCCTTGAACCAGCCTTGTTTCGCGATTGCCGGTTGTCAGCCTGCCAACAACCTGAAGACACCTCAACACTCTGACGGAGGTTGATGGGCCCTTTGTTGCCGCTGTTTGATGATGAGATGCTTGAGTCGGTACAATCTCCACCGCCGAGCGGCGTCCCACATTGGTTTCGAGACTGCCAATAAAGCCCAAGGTATCTCTCTGTAACTCTGCCTCTTGAACCTTGTTAGTCAAACGTTCCGAACACGTGGGGTGGTCGAGCAGCGTCACCCGTACCAAGATGAATACCGTACCAAAGCAATCTACATGCAGCATACCTGACTTGCGCAAACCACTCCCAATAATGAGCGAGTCGGAGATGGTACGCCCCCGCGCATGAGTTGCAACAGCCATCCCATGAGGCTGACTGTCGACGGCGAGATGATCCATTGGGATTGTTGTGAAACAATGTTTTGCATCTGACCCTGGGGGCGCAAACCTTGCCCTGCTCCCAAATAAGCGAGATCCGGTCTCGACCCGCCCGCGAGGCCAAGCAAATCTCCCCATTGAGAGGAGCTGGGCAGTATGCACTGTAGCGGCGTGGGCAGTGGTGCAGCCTGCTTACCCGGCAACAGACTGCTGTCGTGCGACCCAAGCGTCCACGTCGGGAATACGGTTGCCACACCAGATGACAGAGATGGGTGCGCCAGCGTGCCGCAAGACTTTCAAGACTGGCAGCGTTCCTCCGACCGGCCATCGGCGGACCAACGTTCCGAGTGCGCATCCCTTGCGTCAAAGATCTCACACAGTGGAGACGGATATCGCAGCGGTTGCCCACCGTAGCCGACAGGGCTCTAGTGGCCTGTCGACGCACCACGATCGCCACTAACATCTCGGGAAAGTAGCCGCTTGATGATGAGCCAGGAGGTGATATTCTTATCTCAACACTGCGCTCTGGCTGTGCGTTGCCCGGGCTGCATGCGGAAACTATTAAGCAGGGGTACGGGTACGTATAGGATTCTAATACTTGCCCATCTCATCTCCTGTCCACTCTTGCTGAATCTCCTTCTCGGCTTGACAACTTCAACCTCAGCAGCACGATCATTATGCAGCCAGTGACACTCATTGTCGCGTCCGTCGCCCTGGTGGGCTTCGGCATCCTCTCCCTCTTCAACGCTCTCCAGAAGCGACAGGCATGGCACAAGAACAAGACCAGCGAGCCGCCGGGACCAGCTCTCGTCCCCTGGGTCGGTCGCGTGCACGATCTGCCGGTGCAGTACATGTGGCTCAAGTTCAAGGAGTGGGCCGACGTATACGGACCCCTCTACCGAACGCAAATGCTGGGCGACTACTTCATCATTGTCACGGACGAGAAGGTCGCGGAGGACTTGCTGGTCAAGCGCGGCAAGATCTACTCCGATCGGCCACAGATTCGATCGCTGTTCGACCCCAAGAGCACCAATGGTTCGATGGAGTACCTGCCGCTGATGGGCAAGAATGGTATGCAAAATCCGTCGTGACGGTCCAATGGCACCTGCTAATCCTTCCTGCAGAGTACTGGGCTCGCCAGCGCAAGTTCACCCATGCCTATCTGATGGAAGCTACCAACGCTCGCTACTACGGCACCCTGTACCATGAAGCCAAGCGATGGAACATGCGATTGCTCACCGACCCGGACAACTTCGCCTTCTATCTGGAAGACATGGCATCCAAGGTCGCCTGCCAGCTGACCTGGGACGACCCGAGCTACAGCGAATACTGCACCAAGAGCGCCTGGGGCCTCCTCACGCAGATGTCGCCCGCCGGTCCCCTCACCAACGTCCTGACTCCCCTTTGGCACCTCCCGTTCCCGATCAATCCCTGGAAGATCGCCGAGCGCAAGCGTCACGACGAGCAGCAAGCCTGGTGGATGGATCGTCTGCTGGGCGTGCGAGCGCAGATGACGAAAGGCCAGGCCCGTTCCTCCTTCACCCGCACCTATCTCGAGGGCGAGAAGACTGGCGGTCTCTCCGGCGACTACGAGGCCTCGTCCGCCATCGGCATGATGGCGCTGGTCGCCATCTTCACCGTCGCGGGTCCCCTTTACTACTTCCTCCTCGCCATGGTCGTGCACCCGGAATGGCAGAAGAAAGCGCAGCAGGAGATCGACGAGAACTGTGGCGGCCGCATGCCCGAGCTGACCGACATGCCCAACCTCCCCGTCCTGCGCGCCTGCATCAAGGAGACGATGCGCTGGCGGCCCAACGTGCCGACGGGGGTCGCGCACGAGATCATGGAGGACGACTTCTACAACGGCTACTTCATCCCCAAGGGCGCCCGCATCCTGCCCCTCGACTACGCCTTCCTGCGCAACGAGAAGAAGTACCCGGACCCGGAGAATTTCCGCCCGGAGCGCTGGCTCGAGGCCAGCTGGCCGACGTACCAGGAGCCGCTGAGCCAGTTCCCCTCGATCATGGGCATGACTTCTTTCGGCTGGGGCCAGCGCGCGTGTCTCGGTCAGTCGTTGACGCGCGACGAGACGCTCATTGGCTGCGGTAGCCTGCTGTGGGCGTACAACCTGGTGAAGAAGATTGGGGCGGACGGCAAGCCGATCGAGCCTTCCATCCACGACTCGAACTCGCTGCTTATCGTCAAGCCGGACGCTTTCGAGATGGCTTTCCAGCCGCGGAGCGAGAGCCGGCGGCAGGAGATCATCAGTCAGTGGGAGGAGAGCGATGCGAATGACAAGGCGGAGCGGTTGGCTTTCGCGAAGGCGGCGGAGGCTGCGCAGCACGTTGCGGACAACGCGGATGTTGTCGCATGAGCTTCATCCCATGATTATCTATACCTTCTAATGGATAGCCGCCCGGTTCAGCGTGCCTCCTGGAATATGGCTCGCTGGCTAGCTACCTGGATGTTCTCCTGGCAGCACTACTTGGATTGCCTTTGATTCGACATTCTAGCGTTCATGATACACCAATTTTTTTACCGGCGAGATGGGAAGCATAGTAATGCAATGTCTACCACAACCCATACCATACCTCTCTTCCCACATACTCATGATCACGTACTCGCCACGCCTCTACCCTCATAGGAGTGTACTACTTGTTTCCTCTACCGCATGCACGATCATTCGGCAGAGTGGAGTCTGGTACCTTTCAACGTCATACGGAGCATGTCATTATTATTACTAGAATGCAGCTCGTGCCGGAGTGTGTACACCGGTGACAGCATACATGTAGAACATCTGTCCTATCCCACAACGTTTATCGACAGTCGTCTTCATGGAACCACCGCGTCCTCATCACTGCCTTTCTTACCCCGATCGCCCATCTCATTCTCCGGAGATCTCTCCGCTGTCAAAAACCCAACGGCCTCCTCCACCTCCACTTCTCACCAAGTCCAAAAGGTGAGTAGTCTGGCCAGAAAGAGCAGCGGCACACCGTTACACCCTGACCTGACCTCGCAGTTCGGTGAGCGGAGCGGGGCCGATCAACGGGCATGTCAAGCTGCAAGCCACCGCCACCCCACCACTACTAATCTCCCAGTACATGCATGATGCATCGGTGCATCCAACCCCCGCCCGTTGCTCGAAGACTTTTGACCTCCCAGTCTGTGGATTGTTAGATGACGCTAGGGAGAGAGATCTGCGTACGGCGGTACCTGCGTCTTTTCCGCGATCAAGAATCGCGGCGAGTCGGGAAGCATGTGAAAGATTGTCGGCGGGTTTTTTGGTGTTTGGATGACGCCGATAGTATGTACATGTAGTAGGTACGGTACGGAGGGGCGGCGAGAGCTTCTGTAAACCTTGTTGTGCTTGCCAGTCTCTGTGTTTCTCAGGTCTCACTCAACACGCGATAACACACCATTGAGATACCTGAAGCAACTCGTAGGACCGCCGATTCGGGAAAACTTCACGCAGATACTAGATCAACAACCATGGCGAAAAACATCCTCGTCACCGGCGCGACAGGCAAGCAAGGCGGCGCCGTGATCGAGGCCCTCGCCAACAGCACCGACTTCACCCTCCTCGCCCAAACCCGAAATGCCTCCGGCAGCGGCGCCCAGAAACTCGAAGCCAAGGGCAACAACATCAAAGTCGTGCAAGGCGACCAGGACGACGTGCCCGGGCTGTTCAAGAACGCGCAGGAGGTCGCCAATGGTCCCATCTGGGGCGTCTACAGCGTGCAGGTGTCGCAGGGAAAAGGCGTGACGCACGATGGCGAGATCAAGCAGGGGAAGGCGATGATTGATGAGAGTGTGAAGGCTGGGGTGAAGCATTTCGTGTATGGGAGTGTGGAGCGCGGCGGCGATGAGCGGAGTTGGGAGAACGAGACGCCGATTCCGCATTTTCAGTCCAAGTGGGTGATTGAGCATTACCTGAAGGATAAGGCGGGGCAGATGGGGTGGACTGTTCTACGACCGGGTGAGTTGTGATCAAGCCACATTGTGAAGAGAGTTGTAATAAGCTAACGCATACTCCAGTCGCCTTCATGGACAACCTCGCGCCGGGCTTCCCAACCCAGGTCTTCATGGCCGCCATGCGCGACACCCTCGGCAGCAAGCCGAACCAATGGATCGCCACCTCAGACATCGGCGTCTTCGCCAAGCTCGCCTTCCAGAGCCCGGAGAAGTACAACCAGCGCGCCATCGGCCTCGCAGGCGACGAGCTCACCTCGCAGCAACTGAGCCAGGCGTTCAAGAACAAGACCGGGCAGCCGATGGACGGGACGTTCTGGTTCCTGGGCAGCTTCCTGAAGTACATGGTCACGGAGCTGGGGACGATGATCAACTGGTTCGGGAGCGAGGGGTATAAGGCGGATATTCCGGAGTTGAAGAAGATGCACCCGGGGCTGTTGAGCATGGAGGAATGGATTGAGACGAAGAGTGCGTTCACGACGAAGTAGGGGGTGCAGGGTGTTCTGAAGGTCACCGCGAGCTCCGCCAGGTATTGCTTATTTGCCTGCAAGACATGGGACCAAGGATGAGATTCGCGGCTGTGTGCAAGGCGTTGGCAGGTTCGCGGTAGAAGGTAGCGGCGTTGAGTGCGAAGCTCTTATCGGTGGATATCATTGGTTCGACGAGGGGGGTATCTACGTATATTTGCCGTTTTCGCAGGCCCCAGGCAGGCTTCACTCGGCGCTCATCAAAGCTACCAACCCAGTCTGCATGGAGACTTGACTCCTCGTCTCCCAAGCCGTTCCTTCTGGCCCCAAAGACGTGCAGTACTGCGTTGTCCGCGTCTGCGGCGACTTCGTGGCTGAGAGCGAGCTTGCACTGCAGAAATGATAGTGTCAACGTTGGCTGCTGCCATCTCGCACGGAAGCATAACTGCTCCATTGTTGTCGTCGTCTTGCTCAAAATGTACATTATTGAAGCGTTCTTGCCGATGCATTACGTCAGCACAGTCACGTGATATTGATCATCTTATCAATCAGCTCCCGCGACGAAGCTTCGTCAAACTAACACCATCATCGCCGCGATACAATACATCCCAGCCATGTCTAACATAGCCCCAACAGCAGCGCGACAGGCGCTCCGCCAATGCAGCCGACGCCTTTCCACCTCCTCATCCCCATTCGCCACCCAAGCGCAACGAGCATGTCTCGCCCCTCGAGGCCGCCGCAACTATGTCTCGGAGTCGAGTCCTAAGAACGCCACCGTGAACGTGGAGACAACCATTCGGCAAGACCAGAAAGCCTTCATGAAGGAGACCGGGCTGCGACCGCGCGACGCCGAGATGCCGACTACAGGCATGTCCGGCGACGCCATGATGAGCCCGACCGCGGGCATACTCAAGCAAGCCAGCGTCATGGACGAAGGTACCCGGCCCATCTATCTTGATATGCAGGCCACAACCCCGACCGACCCGCGAGTGCTGGATGCCATGCTGCCTTACTTCACCGGCTTGTACGGCAACCCGCACTCCCGCACTCACGCCTACGGCTGGGAGACCGATCAAGCCGTCGAGCGCGCGAGAAAGCACATCGCCGACTTGATAGGCGCCGACCCGAAGGAGATCATCTTCACGAGCGGCGCAACGGAGAGCAACAATATGAGCATCAAGGGCGTGGCGC
>NAJQ01000010.1:69376-86865 GCA_005059865.1 Friedmanniomyces simplex
GCCGGGCTTCCCAACTCAAGTCTTCATGGCAGCCATGCGCGACACCCTCGGCAGCAAGCCGAACCAATGGATCGCCACCTCAGACATCGGCGTCTTCGCCAAGCTCGCCTTCCAGAGCCCGGAGAAGTACAACCAGCGCGCCATCGGCCTCGCAGGCGACGAGCTCACCTCGCAGCAACTGAGCCAGGCGTTCAAGAACAAGACCGGGCAGCCGATGGACGGGACGTTCTGGTTCCTGGGCAGCTTCCTGAAGTACATGGTTACGGAGCTGGGGACGATGATCAACTGGTTCGGGAGCGAGGGGTATAAGGCGGATATCCCGGAGTTGAAGAAGATGCACCCCGGGCTGTTGAGCATGGAGGAGTGGATTGAGACGAAGAGTGCTTTTACCACGAAGTAGAGGGTGCAGAGTGTTTCGAGCTCCGCCAGGTATTGCTTACTTGCCTGCAAGACATGGGACCAAGTACGAGATTCGCGGCTGTGTGCAAGGCGTTGGCAGGTTCGCGGTAGAAGGTACCAAAGACATACAGTACTGCGTTGTCCGCGTCTGCGGCGACTTCGTGGCTGAGAGCGAGCTTCGAATGCAGAAGTGATAGTGTCAACGTTGGCTGCTGCCATCTCGCACGGAAGCATAACTACTCCATTGTTGTCGTCGTCTTGCTCAAATATACATTATTTGAGCGTTCTTGCCGATGCATCACGTCAGCAGAGTCACGTGATATTGATCATCTTATCAATCAGCTCCCACGACGAAGCTTCATCAAACTAACACCATCATCGCCGCGATACAACACATCTCAGCCATGTCTAACATAGCCCCGACAGCAGCGCGACAGGCGCTCCGCCAATGCAGCCGACGCCTCTCCACCTCCTCATCCCCATTCGCCACCCAAGCGCAACGAGCATGTCTCGCCCCTCGAGGCCGCCGCAACTATGTGTCCGAGTCGAGTCCCAAGAACGCCACCGTGAACGTGGAGACGACCATTCGGCAAGACCAGAAAGCCTTCATGAAGGAGACCGGTCTGCAACCCCGCGACGCCGAGATGCCGACTACAGGCATGTCTGGCGACGCCATGATGAGCCCGACCGCGGGCATACTCAAGCAAGCCAGCGTCATGGACGAAGGGACGCGGCCCATCTACCTTGATATGCAGGCCACAACCCCCACCGACCCGCGAGTACTGGATGCCATGCTGCCTTACTTCACCGGCTTGTACGGCAACCCGCACTCCCGCACTCACGCCTACGGCTGGGAGACCGATCAAGCCGTTGAGCGCGCAAGAAAGCACATCGCCGACTTGATAGGCGCCGACCCGAAGGAGATCATCTTCACGAGCGGCGCAACGGAGAGCAACAATATGAGCATCAAGGGCGTGGCGCGGTTCTTCAAGCGCAGCGGGAAGAAGAACCATATCATCACGTGTCAGACGGAGCACAAGTGCGTCCTGGACAGCTGTCGGCATATGCAGGATGAGGGCTTTGAGGTGACGTATCTGCCGGTCGGTCAGGACGGGCTCATCAGCATGGATGCGTTGGAGAAGGCGATACGGCCCGAGACATGCTTGGTGAGCATCATGACGGTGAATAACGAGCTCGGCGTCATACAGCCCGTTGAGGAGATCGGCCGGTTATGTCGGAGCAAGAAGGTCTTCTTCCATACCGACGGCGCGCAAGCGGTCGGCAAGATTCCGGTGGATGTCAACAAGATGAATGTGGACCTCATGTCCATCTCCGCACACAAGATCTACGGACCCAACGGCATTGGAGCGTGCTACGTGCGGAGACGGCCAAGAGTCAGGATCGACCCTATTATCTCCGGAGGTGGACAAGAGAGAGGGCTGAGGTCAGGAACTCTGGCGCCGGCTCTCGTGATCGGTTTCGGAGAGGCGGCGCGGATAGCACAGGAGGAGATGCAGGTAAGCTACTTCGTTTTCTCAACGCGGCTCGACAACCCCCACTCGAATGATTATACGCTCTTACACATGCATGGCTTTCTGAGTCGGCGATCCTTGACCGGCGCATCTGCTTGCTGAGACACAGCAACATATATCTGACTTCCCTTCCTCGCACGCATTGCCAAATTATATCAAGTATGATCAGTACAGTCGCTGATTTACCTTGCAGTACGATACGAAACGCATCGCCAACCTCTCCGCAAGACTCTCCTCCGGCCTCCTCGCCATGGAACATACCTCCCTCAATGGCTCGCCCGCGCACCACTACCCCGGCTGCGTCAACGTCTCCTTCGCTTACGTCGAAGGCGAGTCTCTCCTCATGGCCCTCAAAGACATCGCCCTTTCCTCAGGCTCAGCATGCACTTCCGCATCCCTGGAACCTTCGTACGTGCTCCGCGCCTTGGGTAACTCGGACGAGAGCGCGCATAGCTCTATCCGGTTTGGAATCGGACGCTTTACGACGGACGAGGAGATTGACTACGTGTTGAAGGCGGTGCAGGAGCGGGTCAGCTTCTTGAGGGAGCTGAGTCCTCTGTGGGAGTTGGTGCAGGAGGGCGTGGATTTGGGCAGTATTGAGTGGAGTCAGCATTGAGCGTTGTTGCTACGGGAGAACGGCCTGGGCATGATTGGGCTTGAGGTAAGGGTGAGATTGAAGGTATGCATAAGCTTCGATTGTGTATATGTAAACCTCACTCCAGGTGGTCACGGTATCTAGCACATCCTTCGAATACCTTTTGACTTTCGAAATCAACTTTGAAGGCTACTCGACTACCGAACTTGAACAGTTACTTACCATTGCGACTTGTAGCCACAACGACCCCCAGATCCCTGATCCTTCTATCGATGATGTAAACGGTTAATACGTTCATCAGCGTTCGTAAAGCACCTGGCGCTCGCACTGGCAGAGCACTCCTCCGGCGGTATCAGCACATTTCCCGTTACAACATTGCTTACTGCTATTAATCAGACTACTAGATCTCATAAGGTGACCGGCGCAGGGCGTCGAACTGAGGCGGTCGGTCTTGAGTTGCACAAAAGAGTAAATTGCTATTGACAATATCGCATAGGCTACGAGAGAAGAGCGGTGGAAAGCCAGGACGAAGATTCCGGAACCGGAACACTACCTCTTACTGTTGCTGACAGCAACAGCAGGTAGCGCAAGCATTCTGGCTGGCCTGACAAACGCGGCCATGGGCAGTGCCGGCAACGCATGCTTGTCTCCCGCCGGCAGCGCCGCCCGCGCCGCGATCGCAACCAGCGTGCGTCGCTGGATTTTCACTTGGCCATCGTCGATCCTGACGCCGTTGCAGCACAGGCACTGCATCACCTTAGGATGGACCGTCGCCTCGACAGTATTCCGCCCGCACCGACATGCGATCGGCCGGCCATTCGCCACGCGCCAGGCCTGCAGCCCAGGGGCACCCGTTACGGGATTACCCGTCGCGTCGCGCGCGAACACGCCCCGCTCGTTCCTCTCAGCATCGGCCTCGGCGCGTATATTGCTCAGTTCATACCGTCGGCAGCGGACGCAGTATTCCGCTCCTCCAACAGGGAAGCGGATGCGGGCCCGCTGGCAGATGCACGTGTTCCTCCATCCCCGGAAGTTAGCAGGCGCGGGAACCGCACCGGTCGCGCGGCGGCGTTTGTACAGCTCGGTCTCATCCCTCTCGCAGTACCAGCAGAGCAGCGCCATGACGCCGCGTGGGTCTTGGGCGTACTTGGGTTCGCCGGGCGCTGTCCCGCGACGGACGACGGGCCGACGCAGTCGCCGACGCTCGCGTCTCGAGAGCATGGGGTCGGCTGCGGTCCAGCAGGCGTTACAGACGTTGTCCGGTCCAGGATTGTGGAAGTCTACGGCGGGTGGTGGGCCTTGCGGCA
The DNA here is from genome assembly GCA_005059865.1 of Friedmanniomyces simplex. NCBI lineage: Eukaryota > Fungi > Ascomycota > Dothideomycetes > Mycosphaerellales > Teratosphaeriaceae > Friedmanniomyces > Friedmanniomyces simplex. The sequence goes on from NAJQ01000010.1 coordinate 73,210, forward strand.
CATCTGCCTCGCGACAATCGGGGTAGAAAGGGAAGGCCGGGCCGGAAGCGCATGGTGGCCCCAGTGCAGAGGGTGTGCCGAGTAGTCGATAAGTAATAAGCCGATCGTCGCAAGGGGGGGCTACCATAGTCGGGTAAGCCGCACAGGTCAGGGAAATTCTAGATGGGAGGTTTGTGAGGCGGACGGTCGGACGCTGCTGTCTTGGAGAAAGCCCTTACCACACCGCCAGATCTTCCCTCGACAGCTCATCACCCAGAGCGGAGGCGACGAACAAAGCGAGCGTAAGCGATCGAGGCATCCGGTAACCATTGATGAAAGAGTACAGACCAGGCACACAAAGAAGGGAAGTTGTGGGCTTTGTCGCCCCGAGTCTCCGCAAAAGGGCAGTGATTGGAGGATTTGGCAACGTCGGTAGCAATGGCAGGGCATGTATCAAAGCCAGTGGGAGGTCACTGCTTCCTCTTTGTGCAAGTCTGCGAGAAGCCGCGTATCCCAACACTGTCCGGACAGCCAGGGGATAGTCGGCGAGCATAGCCACGGGAGCCTGTCTCACTGCAGAGGCGAGGAGCCCAAACTGAGTGTCAGTGTGAGAGTGAGTGTGAGTGAACGAGAGCATCGAAGCCATGGGTGCCACGAGCGTTCAGGTCGACGTTGTAGCGTTTTCCAGTTGTACTCCGCTGGCAGTGCCCATCAGCTCACCAATACGAGCATTCACGAAAGCTATGTTGACTCGTTAGCCTAGTGCATTGAGCAGAAGACCGTGAGCGCAAGGGAGCTGTACCGAAAATGAACACTCTGCAGATGGACATTGCTCGCGCAACAGGTCCTCAACGCTTGAACGCCTCTCATTTTGATTCTGCCATCAGAAAAAACAGCTAGAACAGTATCATCTGCCACTCTCTCGATTAATTGCCACCTAGCCCACCCCCCCGGTCAACTACTCCAACAAATCTGCCTGTGCCTGACGCCAGCGACATCTGTACAACGCCCATCCTACAACCGCCCAACTCATTTCGATTCAAGCCAGGAGCACCGGCAAGCCAGCAAAAGCCGGCCTCCCAGTCCCAGTCCCCTTCCCACCCGGCTGAAGGGTACTCGCATTCGCACACACCGGATCCCTCTCGCACTGCTCCTTCGACAGATACCTCACCCTGTGCGGATCGTACTTCCCTATACGAGCCACACACACACCAAACAACAGCGCTACATTCTCCGCGCCCTTTTCAAGTTTGCTTCTTCGCATTCAAACCAAAGTACAGTCCCAGCACCAACGCCAGGATACAGATGATCAACACCACGATCCAGAACAGCCACCACTTCAATTTCCGCGCATTCCGTGCGCTCTTGATGCCTTTGTCGAGATGCACGTTGCCGGCCTCGGTGTCTTTCTGGACGTTCGCGGTGGACTCTTCGGTTTGCTGGATGGGCGCTTCCTGGAGCACGACGGCGGTGGCGAGGTCTTCCATGAGTTGGTTGAGCTCGATGAGGGTGCGCTCGATCTTCTGAATGTCGTTGTGGCGGGCGCGGACGGAGCCGAGGACGGTGCTGGCGGTTGCGGAGCGGTTGGTTTTGAGCTGTGGAATAAGTCAGTTGTCGCGGTCTTGCTGGATTGAGGCTGTGTTAGACTCACGGCAGTCTGGAAGACACCCTCGTTACCCCAGTCAGCGTCTGCGGCCTCCTGCACCTCCGCGTCCGAAGCCTCCGGGTTCACGATCCTATACTGCCGCGCGATCTGCTCCCTGTACCTCTTCTCGTAGTTCGCCTCTTCCACCCGGTACTCCTGCAATTGCTTGGTGAAGCTGCTCTTCAACTGCCCAACCTGCGTGTCCTTGACCTGATTGTCCCGTGACCGCACCTTGTCCGTCTCGAGGAACTTGATCTGGTCGCGGATGGAAGTATTGAGCACCTGGGTCTGCGTGATCATAGACTCCAGCTGACTCGAGGAGCCGCTGTCGGGCGAGGAGAGTGTGCGCTGGTGCATCGAGGCGATTTGTCCGACATGAGTCGTGAGCGTCCTGATATCCGCCTTGACAGCTTCTACACGAGACAAGAAATCTTGATTCGATAGGACGCTCGGCCCAGCCTGGACATATTGTACGTTTTGGCCTGGCATGGGGGGTGCTCCAGCAGGTGCGCCAACCTGCGTCCGCCCCGGCACTTGTGTCGGCTGGCTGTACTGTGATTCCTGTGTTTGCGCCGAGTAATTGCTGGTCTGACGCTGCGCTGTCGCGGGTGGCTGTAAGCCGGAGGACTGCTGGTCGTGCTGCTGCCTGTCTGTCAGTACATACTCTACATGCTGGCGCGGACATGGAACGCCTTGTTGCCGGCCTCTTGACTTACTGGCTGTCCATATCCCCCTCCATACGGGTTCCCAGCATCACTGGCGTACGGGTTCGAGCTCCCGTAGCCACCCTGCTGTTGCTGCTCATACGGATTGCTGCCCACCATATCCGAGTACCGGTTGTAGTCACTCATACTGCCGACTGTCCCGCGCACTCGACGCGCTTGCACTATAGTACTGTATGACGATGGATGGCGGTGGAAGTGTTGACTACTTGTCCGCGGAAGACGGCGGAGTCGAGATGACCGCTTGGGCTGCGCAGCTCACTGCTGTTGCGAGAGGCGCCGATGAATAAGCCAGCCACCCGGATGCGACTGCCTGGGTCTGATTGGTCGATGTGTCTTTCGCGGTTCTGCTGCGAGTAGGCGTGGGATAGGTATGCTGGGAAGGTGCGTTGCACAGGAACCGGCCTGCTCTCGTACGCGTGTGGTGCGAAATGGGGTGAGAATAGGCAATCTCGCTTCGCTTCGCAAGGCTGGGATGTTGGACGGGAAGGGCGTGGCAGGAACATTTGCAGCCTGAGGCAGGCTTGGCGCAACGGTTACTCGAATTGCGACCATTGGAGCGGTACATAAGGTACTACCTAACCAGCACGTTCGCTACAGCTGCGGAGAGGATGGTGGCGGCTTCGAGTTTGAATATACGAGAGATTGATATACGAAAGGCTACGTCGCGAATTGAGGAGACGAGGTTCCTCATATGCTACCATCTACCTGATGATGCCGCGGCGCAGCCAAGATGAAATCTCTGCTAGATATGCTATAACAGCCAAGTATCGCTCAAATTCGCTTATCATAACGCCGTAAAAATATGCCATCCCGGCTGATGCCGAGCCATAGCGAATGATCGGTCAATCCACCGCCATTGCCCTTCGAAGGCGATCGGTCCCCTAAACCCGCTGCAGTATGTCCTCGAGGACGAGCACAGTGGCACACCGGCTCTCTTCAAGCGAGCGAAGCGTGTCTTCTTGGATGGCGAGGCCAGTCTCCCACTGAGCAATGCTCCACGCAGACACCCAATCAAAGCCCAATATCCCCCAAATCCCTCGACAAACACGCCATCTGCGCCCTCTTCGCCGCCTCCTCCAGCAGCCTGAAATCCTGCAAATACGGCGCGGTCTCCGGCATACCGCCCCCATCGCCTCTTTGCCCCAGGTACGCCCCACCCGCGACACCCTGATGTTGCGGCGGTATTTTCTGCTGCGCGGGATGCGACGTAGGCCCCTGCGCTACCTGCGGCGATAACGAAGCAAAGTAGCTCATCTGCATTTGGTGCTGGTGTCCGGCCGACGGCGACGGTAAGGGTGCCGAGCCACCGTAGCTTTGTTGTGATGACAGCATGCTAGGTGTTTGTGTTTGCGGCATGAAGCCCGGGGTGCTGAGAGAGGAGACGGAGGAGAGGCTGCTTGTCGAGCTCTGAAAGACGGACTGCGAGGTGGAGGGTGGTGCGGATTGGGTTGTGATTTGGGGATAGGGTTGGCGTTGGGTGTAGGCTTGTCGTTGCGATCTTGTTTCGACGACCATGTTGTGGACTTTGTATGCTTGGATACGAAGGTGGGTTGTGTCAGGCTGAAGCCTTCAGGTGTTGGTACCTCGGTATTCTTCGCCGCAGCTGTTCGTCAGTGTGACGTTGCCAGGATTCCCGTCGAAGCCTAAGTCGCTATCTGACGGTGTTTGATGGTGATCGGTGTAGAGTGCGGATTGTCCGTTGCTGTGTCGAAGATGAAAGGACTGGACGTTCGTTCGATATCCGACAGTGACACAAGACCCGCGTCAGCGAAAGCGATGACTAGATTGCCTGCCCTTGCCGGGTATACAAAAGTACAACAGGCTGCCGGGATAGAGGAAGGCGTGGGCGCGAGACGCCGAGGTCCAATGAATCTGCGTTTTCGAACTCGATCCAGACAATCGCCCGATGGCGATGGCGCGGGATGGAGTGGTCATTGCGGAGAATGTCGCGCCGAGCTGCTTCCAGCTGCCGCTCCACACGGATGATGGGAAGGAGACGTGGATCTGAACAGATGCCGCCGCTGAGGCACGTCAGAGCTGACGGTGATGGTGATGATAACGGCGATAGCCAAGGCGACGGCGACGGAGGATTCCACCAGGGAGTGTGGTGGTGCTTGAAGATGGAAAGATTTGCCAGCGAAGAGGACCGTTGCTAGTTGCTACTTTGCTGCAGAAAATGCAGGTGACGGTCCTTCCACGGAAGACTTGCGATCGACGGAGCACTGAGTTTCGCGGAGTGCAGCGCAAGGCGGACCCGCTTTACGGTTTGTTGTTGCGTTCTTTTCCTTCTCCCAACTGCCAACTGCTAGCTGGGGAAGGTGAGTATCTGACTGGTTGCATGTGGTTGGCGCGGAAGAAGTCGAGAGAGCATTTCTGCCTTCAGCCTTCTCCGTTCCATGCGTGGGGTTGGTGGGGAAAGTGGACACACTCGGCCCGCTTGACATTCTTCCGAATATACCCGGCTCCAGGTGCCGAGGCCGGCTAAGGTTGCCTTGCACTCGGCAGTGGTTCTAGCTTCACACACGACCGGAATTCCTAGATAGGCAATCACGACAGAAGAGCAGCAACAACAACATGCCCGTATGTGAAGGCAGTATACTGAGCAGTGGCCATGGACTGACACCACGATACATAGCTCATCCTCCTTGCAGGCTATCCATCGAGTGGCAAAACATACCGCAGCCAGCAGTTGATCGAGTACCTCAACCAGAAGATAGCCAGCTCGGACGACGCGAAAGTGAAGCGACTGAAGGTTCAACATATCGACAACCAGAGCGTCGGTCTGTCTCGAGATGTCTACGCAGCGGCGAAGCCAGAGAAGGATGCCCGCGCGACCTTCTCGTCCGCCATCAAGCGCTCCCTGAACCGAGACACGATCGTGATCGCGGATGGCATGAATTACATCAAAGGCTTCCGGTACCAGCTCTACTGCGAAGCCAAAGCTGTACAGACCCCAAACTGTGTCCTGCACGTTGGCACACCAGTAGATAGGTGCCGAGAGCTGAACGATGCGGCACTGCAAGCTGGGACGGGCGGCTACGAGCCAGAAGTCTTCGAGAACCTAGTCTTCCGCTTCGAAGAACCCAACGGTATGAGTAGATGGGACGCCCCGCTCTTCACCATCCCATACGACGACGCCGAGCCACCCGGTGAAGCGATCTGGGAGGCGATGGTGGGCTCAGACGGCAAAGCCAAGGTCGTGAGACCCAACGCCGCGACCGTCCTCAAGCCCGCGTCGGAGCAGAACTATCTCTACGAGCTAGACAAGGCGACGTCGGACGTCATCAGCTCCATCTCGGTATGGCAGCAAGACCATCCTGGCGAGGGTGGCGGCGAGGTGGCGATACCGAATGCGGAGCAGAAAGTCACACTACCCGCGACTGCGCCGTCCTTGCCCCAATTGCAGAGGTTGCGGAGGCAGTTCATTGGCCTGAACAGGCAGCACACGTTGAGCAAGAGCAGGATACTTGATCTGTTCATGGACTACCTCAATGACAATTTTCAGCGGTGAAGAAGGTTCTCCCTGTTCCGGGTCTTGCTATGCGGCTTTACTGGTAGCCGCAGCTATTGGCGCTATAGGCGGTGGATAGCGAGGGCGCAGCATCTGTGCCCTGAGTTATTGAGCGAGACGTCGTTATCCAGAGAGCAAACCCTGTCCGAGATCCCTCAGGGTGCCGGTCTGGGAGGGCGAAAAGGTTCCGCGGCGCGACGCTGGCCCTCCCCGGATACTTCGAGCTTCGTGGCTTGCGCAAGGTCGCCACAACATGAAGCTCTGTCGCGCCCATTCAGCTACGCTCTCCGGGGTCTGGTCTTACCTCGCGGAGCAAGCCGGAAGCTCACGGGGCCACCAAATCCGTCTGTGCTATGCGCGATTGATGCTAGGGCGCATAGTATCGCCCAGAGCGTGCCGTGTACTTAAGGAGGGAAGCTCTGCTTCAATGCTCTCTTGTCCTTGACTGACGGAGTAATCTCTTTGCGGATAGAAGTGCGAGGGCCAGTCTCAGCTCAGAGATTCGTCCGACCAGTGCAGACTGTAGCCAAATACCGTCCTCCGTAGTAGCTCATCCTAGGATGCATTAGCCAGTAACCCCTGGCACGAGAGGTCGGATCAGACTCACACCAGGATCCTCCTCGAACATGACCTTCTCCATGACCTTCTCAAACATCTTCTCGACCTCGAAGCCTCCCTTTCTTGCGAGCTCGAAAAACGCCATATCATTTTTGAGCAGCCACGGACGATATGGCGTGAAGAAGACGAGCGCCTGTGCTTCCGAAGATCTTCTCAAGGTCTGCTGTACGGTGGAGAGAAGCTTCCCGTGCTCCGAGTGGTTGAAGAGGAGATCGGCCAGGATCAGGACATCGAAACCAGCAGGGCCCTTGTCTTCAGGTAAATAGCTAGTTAAAGGCGTCGTATCTGCGCCCCAGAGATAGCCTTCAGCGTGGATACAGTGTCCTTCGCGGCAGTTCTGCTCGATGTTGGTACGGAGGTTCTCAATAAGTTCAGCGTCCGGGTAGTCAGTGACTACGACACAAGTGGCTTCGTTCAGCACGGAGACGAGGGATGGTAGGCCTGCTCCTGCGCCTAGCTCGAGTACTCTCTTGTGCTTGATGAGCGCCGCGCTGTTGGTCTCGAGATAGTCGGCAACTGTCCGTCCAGCATTCCATAGCAGATGACCCTTTGGTGGGTGTCAGTACAACGTGAAAGGCAGAGACGAAGCCAAAGAACCGAGAGCATACATTGACGTACCCAGAGAGGACTATGTCCTACGAGGCGAAGTTTGAGACTTTGGCCATTCAGCATTCGGTGTTCGACAACCGTGGGCTCTTTCTCCGGCTGATAGTAATCGTCCGGCTCGTTGAAAAGTCCTGCGGTAGTCTCACCATCATCGTCGGATGCCTCTGACATGCTCGTAGTCGGCCGTGGCTGCGTTTAGGGTCGTCGTCCGTTTTGGGAAGTCACTGAAGCCAGCCGGCTGCCTGCATACGTGCACGGACGGCGTAGCAATGGGGATTATTGCGGCGAGTCCGCAATGTAATCCAACTTGGAGACAATCAATTCTCTCCTTGGCCTTGCGTGATGGGCCTTGTACAAAGCAGAAAGACATGGAGTGCTTTGTAGAAGTTTAGTCATCATATTGGGCATTCCCGGAAGGCATGCCGCTGCTCCACTTCACCTCTGCAACCGCACTCACAAACCGTCTCTCATACAGCTTCACTCTACAATACACCATCTCGTTCATTTCAATATCTCGGTCACTACCGCACTCACCTTCGCCACCCATTCGGCCTCGACCGGCCCCGTAGAGCCACTCGCTGTCACCTATTGCGGGCCCTCCCGCGGAAACTTGCTCATTCCTCGCAGCACTACTCGGCAATGGTCAGCTTGTTCAGACTTTCTTTCCAACGTCCTGGACGAGTGTCCCCTGGAGAGCATTGGTTCGCCGCCACGTTCCGCGATCTGGAGAGCTGTGACCAGGCCAGGAACGCCCCCTTGGCACCTCACGTTTAACTGCTACTTTTCGATCGTCGAAGGGGTACAGGGAGAAAACCTTGATGGCCACCCCAACACCTGACTGACGTCAACCGTGTGAGACCTCCTTCGCTGCCCGAAGTGCGGTACTGGTCGCCGATATGGACAACGAGAAGCCCTTCAAAACCATCGAAGTCATCGACTCTCGGACCAACCAAGTGTGCAAGGTAGCATGCATGTCATGCATCCGAGGCCACCGCACAACAGCTTGTGGCATCCCAGTATGCCGGAGCAAGATCTTCTGGACTGTGAAGCGCCCCGGCAGACCATCAAACTCATGCAACTGCCGATACGGCGCCACCGGAGGCTGCAAGTGCGTCGTGACGAAATCGGCCTGCCCACATAAGTCAAAGAAGGGTGAGAAGCGGTCGGGTGAATGTAGATGTGAGGAGCAGGGACGGTATTGCTGCCTGATCGAGCCGGAGCAATGGGAGGCCCTGATGGCGTTGCAGAAGCCTGCCGTGCGTTTCTTCTCCACCCCGGAAGCGTTGGACGCGGGCCACGCGACGCCCACCGCGATGTCGACCGCAGTGACTCCTTCGTACCTGGGAAGTCCGCGGATGTTTGGCAGTATGCCAACGACACCGGCTCAGGTGCGCGGTCCGCGATCTGTGCTAGACCAGCCGAGCCCCTTCGCTGGGTACCAGTCACCGCCTGGAACCCTGACACCACGATTTGGTATGATGGGCATCGGAGCACCACAAGGAAGCGTACAGAATGTCATGCCAGATGCACTTGCATGGGACGGACAGGCACCGCTGGCGCCACGAGAGCACCAATCACCACATCATCAATCACTTCAAGGAGAGGAACCGCGCTCATGCTGCCAAGGCTCAGCAACACCGCAACAGAGCGCACCCTTCGATCAGTATGCCGTCGCGAGTCAGTCTACCGTACCGGAGTCGACCTTTGTGCCCTTTGGCAGCCTCATCTCCGACGTGGATATGTCGCTCGAGCAGCATCCTCCACAACCAAGCTTCGACTTCGCCAAGCTACAAAATGACTACTTCAACTACCAGTTCCCATCTGCGATCTGTCAGACATGCGGTCTCAACGGCTGCACATGCCGCAACTGCCCGCCGGTCATGCAAAGCTCGATCAACGGCAGCTGGGCACAGTGCTGTGGTCGCAAGCACGCTCGTACAGCCGCGTACGTTGCGCCGACAGTCCCGCACGCCTTCCAGCAGGAGCTGCCGGCCCATACTCTCCACGCTCTACCTACGACGACTGGGCATGACATACCTGCCGTGCAAGCTGAGCCTCTGGATCCCAACTTATTCCCACAGCAACTCTTCGCTCCCATACCACCTTATCTACAGCATCAGCAGCCCGACCTATACTCGCCGCCGCCGCTCCAGCCTCAGCTAGAGTCTATACCGGACTTCACGCCGTTCGATCCCGGAGAGGCTTTCGCTCTGCCCGAGAGCGATGCCAACATAGATTTGGAAGATTTCGTCGTGCAAGAATTGGACCCGCCCCAGTCGCAGGGGTGCTGCTACGGAGACCGTTGACGTTCGATTCGCATTGCGCGTGCGGTCGGTTCGAGGGGAGAGCAGCACATGATAGATCAATAGACAAAGGCTTGACGCGTTTGAACGAAGCGGTCGCTAAGCTACATGTACATACGAAGCATGTGGGACTGCTCTTCACTCTCAGCGACCTTTCGATAGGTCATGCCACCCGCTTGCGTATTCAGCTCGATTTGCAGCTCTGTTGAGCGAGGGTTTGCGAACACTGCCAGATCTCGCTCCGCATTGCGAGCCATGCTTCTACGGAGGACCGGCCGTACGTTGGAGGTCCCCATGCAGTCACATCAAGCACGCAGATTCTTCCACCACCCACGCTTTCATCGCCGGTCCACCCGAAAAGCAGCGTGACCCGGCAGAAGAGCAAGGGATCCGACAGATACCTAGTCTCCTCATCTCCCAGCTTCAGCAAGCCAGCCGGCTCGCGACCCAGCAGACTCCGACATGCCCGATCGCTGAACAGCAATTTGCCGGGCCCCACCACAGCGGTCTCGTCCATCACCTGCCCGATGATCTTGGGGCTCACACTGAGCACTACTTTCTGCTCGCAACCCTTGCACGTCGCGACGACGTCGTTGGCATAGGCGGGTATACTGCAGCACTCGCCCGCGAACAGCATCCGGCGCTTCCGGTATTCGTGTAATTTGACCTCCGTTATCAGTACGCTTAGGTAGCCCTGGAACGTCTCGGTCGGGGCGGCGCGGGCGAATTCGTCAAGGTCGGCGATGGTGTAGAGGCAGCGGACGGGTCCGGTCCGAATGATGGTGAGATCGAAGACTCCTTCGGGAAAGAGAGGATTGATGGCTTCGCGGCTTCGTTGGCGAAGGGACCAGCGGCGCAGCCAGGCAGCGTCGGGGATATCGGGGTTGATGTCGATGGTGGTGGCTGAGGTGAGGTTTAGATATGTCTGGGCTTCAGGTCAGTGGAGGGCCATGGTCATGAGTGAGCATGCCATCACGTACACTGCGATTTAACTTGCAACCCGGACCCTGCAAAAGCAGAACCGTCTCGCCAGCCTTCCAGCCTTCTCTGACAGCCACTGCCTCTGGGTTAGTGCTATTCTCGCTGACAGCCCGGTCAAGTGGTGACGCAGCTGTCGAGCCCCAAAGCCCAAGCGTGGCTTCCGCTGTGTCGTCTTGTACCGTGAGATTGATATTCTCTGTGACGCTCTCATCCTTACGAGTCACTGGGCAAGGCACATCAGTACATGCACTCTTTGCACTTGCAATTTGAACATACCTCGCTTCTTCGGCCCAATACGTTTTACGACGACCAGGATCCTGGCATCGAGCACATCATACCCGCCGTCGACGAAGTTTTGCAGCGTCATCAGACCGGCCAAAGGCTGTCCCTTCCGAGAACCAAGCGGCTTCTTGTGCATGCTGCCATTGTAGCTGTTCTCGTGAAGCATCAGGTGGCAGCTTCGATCGCGCTCCGGGAACAGAGACGCATACAGCGGCGCGCTGGTGCTCGAGAGTGTTCCATTTTCGCCATTGCTGACTGTAAATCAATCAGCCGAGGGCCGGATAACCATCGAACGAGTCCTTACTATGGTTCGTCCAAATGGAGACTAACGAGCCTAGCCTCAAGGCCGGCACATGATCAGCGTACCAGAAGCGCACCGTAATGGCACCGGTTTCGTCCTTGACACACAGCTTTACGCATCCCTTAGCAGACCTTGGAGTCTTCGGCGTATTGGCAACGTCGAAGAGATTGCAGACTCGGCCCATGAAGGTTACAGCCTTGGGCCCTGGGTACAGGTCACGGATGTCGCTTTCGGTGTACTCGCTTGGGGGTTGCCATGGTTCTGCCCGCTTTGGTTGAAGTGCGACTCGTACTTCATCAGCTGTGAAACCATCGCCGATGTGCTCGATTGCGGATTGTTTGACAGGCGACGATTGTGGCGTTGGCGGGAAGAAGGCCTGGATGGATGCGTCTCCTTTGCCGTTGCCGCCCATCTTGTAACAGCGCGGGCTTGATTGAATACACGGCGAATAGGGCAAAAGGGAAATGGAATCATCGAGAGGAGTAGGAAGTTGAGGAGGGAAGAGGTGTGATCGGGTTGGAAGACGTGAAGTTGGAAATTCCGCTATCCGGCGAGCGCGCCTTCTGCATTCGGGGAGCGACTTCCCGCTCAACCCTGCCATTCTACGACAATCTGCGGTCTCCCCGTCCTACTACTGGACGTCAACCTAATGGCTTCCAGTATTACCACTGTTGTGCCCGCGAGCCTTTTCGCCCTTCCCACCCACCCACTTCGTACTCGAAGTTGATTTCCTTCGATTTCGCAACTGATCAGCCTCCACATGCTTGTCCGTACCATTGAGATCGTTGCTGCGAGTGTCTGACGGTCTATGCAGCTCGGGGCTGAAACATGTCACCACCTGCTTGGGGCCATCTTACTGTCCGCAAGCCTAGACGAACCGCGGACACGCGAGAGCACCATCATAGCAGACTCTTGCTTGCACATAAAGCCCTTCACTTTCAGGTCGCCTCCCGCCAAGCGACAGCCGCTTGCGCCTTGTCTGTCAGCTCCTGTCGTAGCCATGGCAATGACGACGTCGACCCCTCCATCACTACACCATCCTCGTCCAACGACCCCATTGCCGCTCGACATGCCTCCTCCGCCTGGTCCGCAATCCGCTCCCACTCCACCAGGTCAAAGCTGCAAGCCGACTCGCTCAGTAGCAGGTCGCCGTGATTATCGTAAGCCAACCCATGTACGCTCTTGCAACCCACCAACTCCTTCTCCGACGGTTCCTCCCTGACCTCGCCCGTGCTCGCGACCGCAAACAACACCGCAGCGACCGTATTTCGCAGCGGTAGTCCGCCATCCGCCAGCGCGAGAAAGGCGGCATTGATCAGCGACGGCAGTACCGCCACATCCCTGATAGCACCTTTCAATGTCAAGCTCGGCGCCTTGGTGATTTGTAGCGTGATTTGTATGAGCGTCCGTGGATGCATATGCACAAGTAGTACGCTCCGCAGGACAGCGGCTACAACGCTCTCCAGCCATCGCTCTCGAGGTCCGCCGACGCCCGAGGCTGGTCGGATGTTGACCTCAACTGCGGCCTCCTCTGGAAGCTCATTGCGCCGCTGCACTTCGACTGGGCCATTGACCGCCGCGAGGACCGAGTAGAAGTTGGAGGGGAGGGTCGCCGATCCGTCGGCGCGGTGGAGAGGATGGTGGGAGATATCAGGGCCCATGTTCACATGCTTCAGTCGGCCTGCATCGCTGGGTTACAAGTTGTTGATGTTTCGGATCTTGATTTGCAGATATCTGCCTCAGGCGCGATGATGAGTCAGCCTGCCATTGCTCAAAAGCGTCAACCGTCGAGCAACAATATCGGCCGCTACCCCCATGGACCTTGCCAGGCCGCGGAACCCAGAGACCAAATATGTTACACATCACTTCTCAATATGCTCGTGGACGACGTGGTTACGGGGTATATTCCACATCGATGTTGAACCTTTTTTTTGATGATCTGATATATGTATGTGAACTCCCGGCGAGTATCTCAGCTGGCGCCAGTCCTACGATCGTGACGCCTTCGGCCTGTCTACCGTTTTCTCGCCCACTCCGTGAGCACCGCCCCATAACGCCGTCATGTTCGCATGCCGATCCTGGCTGTCTAACGCCTCGCTTTAACTTTCTCCGCAAAAGAAAACAATCCGTCTCAGTCATGCTTAAAGTCCAGAGCACACCGACGATGCTGCAAACGCCGTTTCAGTCCGCCAGCGTCACCGACCAGAGCCGCTATCAGCAGGACTACGACCCGCTCTCTGCCGCTGCCGTACCGCTTCCTCACGGATCAATCTCTCCACGAGCTGACCCTCCGACTGGTCCTTTCGGCCTGCACTCCGCGCCCCTGCCATCAGATACCCTTCGTGAGCTTCCAGCTCCAGCGGCGTGACCGGGCCGGGACTGCCTAAAGGTCCCAATCGTGGACTCTTCGGCCTTTCAGCACCGGGAGATGCGGCTCGAGCAGCGGAGACTACCTCGCGTTGGTAGAGGAAGAGCTGTCGTTGCGCATCACTGAGCATACGGTGGTGCGCTCGGGGAGATACTGGACCGTTGGGCGAAGGCGCGTCCGGAGTTTGTTGCGAACTGCTGCTGTGTCCGGAAGGGGACGGGTAATTGGCCGGGTGGAACCTGGGCAACGAGGGGAGCTTGAGCGAGGCATTATTGGCCCGCCGGTTATTGTTGCCGGATGCTCTCGAGTGGTGCATGCTGCGTGGCGACGGCGGTTG